>JAPDOI010001127.1:0-221198 GCA_029168955.1 Aplectana chamaeleonis | reverse complement strand
CGAGTAATGATACAAATGGTGAAACCGCCAAGGCAGTGCCGGTTGGGCCACAATCGCGTGAAGCGCGGTTAAAAAGTTTGTAGTCCACCGCTGGCCGGTGAGTCACGCGCTTGCGGTGAGGACTATGAAAAATGCCTTAGGACGGCGGAAGCGCTTAGCGAGGCATGTCACTTCCTTAGTGAAACGCTGGCAGACGAACTGGTGTGCTCTAATGTAAAAGGATGCCATGATGTGTGAAAACGAGTTTCTGTCGAACATTTCTGGAAATGCTTTCTGGGAAATGGAAAGCCGTAATGTTTTGATTCCTTCATGTGCATCCCTAGTTCGATGTGACCGATTAAGTCCGAAATCCAAAAGAAAATCATTGTTTTTATGCAATGTTTCATCGGGTGCTAGTCGTAATGTATCCAGACCGTCAAAAGGGCGGGGAGGAGCGAAGAGCTGTGATTGAAGGACACACCGGCTATCGCCCCAATCAGGCCCTTGGCTCCTCCCTGTTTTCCCCACCCATTTTGCGGTTCGGACACATCACGACCACCACCCTGTTTGACCTCTTCCCCCCCCCCCCCCGCATATAAACAGGGCAAAATAGAAAAATGCCTTTCATTGAGTAATACACAGAAATTTTGGAGCCTCACTGATGACAACGAAATTTCGGGAAATCGGTTTTGAGGAGCTGGTTTCAATCTGAAAACTTATTCCAAAATTGTATTAAGTATTGAATGAGATTCAAACGCCATCCATTCAAAATCCACGTTCCGTTTTCTGTTCAACAAGGATGAAATGCCTTATAAGGTATTCAAACTCAATCGAGCACTGATAATCCTAGGCTGGAATGCACGCAAATTCGAGTGATTTTGTCCGGTTTTACGTTGGTAAATTCTGGGGTGGTCGTCTTGTGGCGCCAAACAATGTGGAGAGTGGGCGGATCGGAGGGAGAAGCTAGGCACTGCTATTGGTCCGTGCCACATCGTTAACCAATAGCGCTGCTTAGTCCTTCCCTCTGATGAGCCTAATCTTATCACTGTTTGGCGCCACAAGACAACCACCCTGAATGCTGAAGTAAATTAAAGAAAAATTCGAACCCAACGCAAAAAACATGACTCTTCGCAATAAATTTTTTTATTCTGGTTTCCATTAGGAGCTCGCTATTTCAACACCATGCCCATCCCTGATTCTTGGAGGCATGCAACGTCACCCAACATGTTTTCATATTTCCCATAATATCCCAATCATTTTCGATTCTTTGAAAAAACCAGAGCAGCAACTGTAACGAAACTGTAAAGAAAACTTCAAATATTCGCAAAACAGGTCATTTCAAGTGAACCGAAATATCCCTATTAACAAAACTCCATTCGAATGATTTTTTACATTTCAATGTATATCTCAAGTTTTTCCATAAAATTTTGACCCCTTTAAATGCATTCATTTAAAAATAAAGGGCTCAATCTCGGCCCAAATTGCCTTATTCGTCAAGCGATTGTGCGAACCGGCAGCGATCCAATACGACAAAGGGAACCCTACGCTCGTAACGCAGTCAAAAATGAGCCAGCTCTGGAACAGAAGCTGACCCAATGGCGCCCTGAATCCAAAATGAAAATCTCTGAACACCGTTTGAACGAGTTTGGAAAATAATGCGTTGGGAACATGTGTCCGGACCGTGAGGAAGCGTTATCGGACTAGTTCAAAAACATGAAACACTGGCCTTCTTGTAGAAATAGGCGAGGAGAATCGGCTAACAAGTTCTACAATCTTGTCCCAAACGGTCCTTCCAGACGACTCATATACTCTCAATAGCCGTCCTGAGAAAATAAAAGCATTCTTTAGTGCAGGTCACGTCGACTACTGCATACTATATCATATCTCAACTTGAGTGTATTCATATTCAGAAGGAAGAAAGCGTTTAGGACCAGAGCAAAAACTATCTACGGCCAGGAACCCATCAACTGCGGCAATATTGCTGGCGAAATGAGGTCCTCTACGACCAAACAGGCTCCCGAAGAATACGAGGATGGGTGGAAAACAGACAATGCCTCCGACATACTTGGAGGCACAAAATCGTATCACACGAACATATAGATGATAAGCCCCATTATTCTTCACAGTTGGAAGAATTGAAGTGTTGCCTCTCACAAGGGAACCACAATGAGCCATGGTGACCATTCCAAATGAAATGTACTTTTCTAGAACACTTTTCGGACGAAAAGTCCGAATATGCCCATCGCAGCTGCCTAGACCCACTCTAAAAAAATTTATAGGCATTTTTTCTCTGATTTTCGTACTTATTGTACCCTCCAAAAAGCGCATTATTTTTACGAAAATCCGGGAACGGACCTTATAATCGTGTTCAGCGTCCAAAGCTACCCCACTAAGCAAAGTTAGGTTGAAGGAACATTTTCCAAACTTGCGCAGACTAACAGCGTTTTGGACTTGTACGGATTTTCGGTTGGGCGTTTATTTCTACCGAGTAGATGGCTCTCGGAGCGTTTTAGAAAAATATTCCGGATTCGACTAAAAATTCGCTCTGTGGGGGGTATTTGGGGTGCTGATCACGAATCTGACGGTCATTTATCGATTTTCCGAAGTTTTTGACTGTATTCGTTCACAGATTCCCACTAAGGGAGAATTTGATGGCAAATCGCGACTTTTGACGATTTCCGGAGTGCTTCTATGGAATATGCTCAAGTTATTTCTCTGGAGGTTATTTGGAGTGCTCAACACGAATCTGATGTCAGTTTATCGATTTTTAACAGCTTACCGTAGATTACGGTGAGTATACGGTAGTTTGTTCAAAGTCTCAGATTTGTCTCAAAGTTTATATTTGGGGGTTATTTTGAGGTGTTGAACACAAATTCGATGCCCGTTTGTCGATTCTCGAATTATTGAGGTAATTTTTGCCACCTTGATAGCATGTTACCTACCGTAACCTACAGTAAACCTTATAATTTTCGTGATTCGTGTTCAGCACCCCAGATTACGCCTACATACATATTTTTAGCAAAATCAGGAGAAAAATTTTAAAACACCCTAAAAATTCCTTACCTTGCCTTGAAGCTTTAAAAAACGCTTATAACTTTTTTCAGAGTGGGTCTAGGCAGCTGCGATGGGCATATTCGGACTTTTCGTCCAAAAATGGTTCTAGAAAAGTACATTTCATTTGGATTGGTCACTATGACTTATTGTGGTTCCCTTGTCACTTAATGCAATAAATATTATAGGTCAATGTGAAAAAACTGAAATACTCAAAAGCGAAAAGCAGGCCAATGCAGGTTATTCGCGAAATCTTCAAGATAGACGAAATCGCACACCACCAAACTAGAAGAAGAAGCATACTAGATGTAATTTTCTTCCAAAAAGCCCCACCTCAAAATTGCTTTTTTTGCTCAGGCGATTCTCGAACCCGAGCCGCACCGAACAGGAATCGGAGCCACCTGACAGTTCGGTTCGTTCTCCCAATCTCCGGACCACTGCTGTTGCTGTTCGGGCCAAATGAAGGAGCCCGGACAGCAACAGCAGTGGCTCGGAAGACAACAGCAGCGGCCCGTACAGCAACAAGAGCCGACCAGCAGATTGGGAGAATGAGCTGAACTGTCAAACGGCTCCGGGCCTAGAATCGCCTGAGTGAGGGCTGTTAACGTGTCTGTCTGCATTCGACTATCGGAAGATATCAGTTTCTTAGTTAGGGAACAGGTATGGAAAGACTTGTGTTTTTCCAAACATAAATACATTTTTGGAATCAGCACAATGAGGTGAGTCGAATTATTTTTTAGGATTTTGAAGATATCCACTTAGAACAGAAAAGACGTATTCGAAGCAACTTTGCATTGCCGTCGTGCTTTGGAACTAAACCTATGGCTGGTATGAATTAAAGGCATCGTACACGCAAAAAACCGTATCTCATTTTTTCATGATAAGAGTGGAAAGGCTCCACAAAACCATCAACTTTCGCAAAAAAAACTAGTTTTAAAACGTGTCCAATTATTCACTTCCCACCCCTCCGTCAATTTCGGTGCGTCTGGTGCAAAACGTCGGAAGTTTTTTTCACAAACGTCGAATGTGTTTTCTGCTTCAAACTTATCAAGTAAGTGAATTTCTCTTGCCTTCCGTTCACTGGAAATTATTCTAAAAAAAGAAGTATCCATTTGGCAAGTTTGGATGTTAGATTTTCTCGAATTCAACATTTTAAATGCTGAATCATCTACACCTGTGATGGCGCTTCTGTTCCTTGTGCTAGATGGTTCGTGAAGACTGGTGGCGGATCGTTATTTTGAACCACTCCAACTTCAGAACCATATGTTTTTGAAGCGCGAAACATCACCGACATAGTCCACTGAGCTCATTCATAAAATTGAGCCTGAGAAATGGAAAGTGGTTTTCAGCGCGGACGATGGATGCCTTTAAAGCCACAGTCCAAGCTCAGGATCGATTTTTCGTTTTTCTGCCTATCTTGGGGAAAATTCCACGCTGATCACAATGTTGTCTGCAGAATCGCTCAGATTTCACTACGAACTGAGGTAAGGCTCCTCAAAACTTTTGAATTTAAACTGTTAGAAGTTCGCGGACGAGTTGTCTCGAGCCTGTAATTTCTCGTTATTCGCAGCCATCGTTCTGAAGCACGTCACAATATGAAGCCAGACCGAAAACAAAAGGAAGAACATAGATTTTGAATAAATTCATTCGCGCATCTCTTCCCTATTTAGGTCGGAGACCTGAAAGTGGGACGATGAATATTCACCCTAATCGACTACATTCACCTAACTCGAGAAGTCGAAGTATTAAATTTTCGATTCCACGTCACCACATTCGAATGCGCGACCATCGAGAGAGAGATACTCAAAAAAATATTGAAAACCAAAAACTTGAATTACTCGAAATTTCCGATTATTCTAGAACAAATTAAAAGCTTTTCCCTTGGATGAAAAATATTTTATTGAGTTCTCGAATATAATTTCAGTACGAGTTGCCCTCTTCACTTAAGATTCCCGTAGTAACTAGGGATATCTGAAGACAGGGGCGAAAAATTCATATTTCAAGGAGAACTTAAAATTAAAAATAAAACGAATTATAAAACGTGAATATTGAAAAAAAAAACCTCAAATAAATGAATAAATAGAAGTTCTCTTCTTCAGACTTAAAAATCGTAAAAACAATGTTTCAAATCATTAAAATCGGATAAAGGTCGGGTTTTCGAAATTTTTTCAATCAATCCAAGGAATTCGAAAGACCTTACTCGAGTTTTTCACTCATCATCGAAATCTCATATTCCACGATGAGGCCCTCAAAAATTAGGCTTAAAAAGTAAGTGCTAAGCAGAATGCGACGCTCCACTGATTCTCCAAAACGCAAAAGTTTTCGTTTGTCCAGTCGCGACGTAGGCAAACAACCTACAGCACTAAGCAAGTTTTTTTCGCAAAGAAGGTGTTCTGCCGCGTTTTTTGGACGCACAAAGCTCACTTCAAAACTGAACAATTGAGTTTTCAGAGAAGTTCTCCTGTTCTTCCTAGTGACGCAAATTTATAGGTATGTTTGAAAGACCTTTCGACTCAGTCATTTTTTCAAAAAATGTGTGTTCCTTCTAAAATTCCCGTTGAACACGGGCCTAAACATGACAGATCACTGCTATCGTAGTCGTCTAATCTGTTCATAATGATGGATTTGGAGATAAAAATATGCAACTTTTGATAAAATTCTGAAGCTCAATATACTGTTTTGTAACACCATTGCATGGGGCTTATTGAAGGCAATTCATGAACTTCTTCAAATCTGAAACCAGACCACTTTGAAGCAAGTCATGGCAAAGCTGCGTATTGTGTGCGCAAAAAGTGCCGCAAAATACCACTTTTGCACAAAACTTTCTCGGTACTGCACCTCTTGGGAGATTGGCGTACCGAACCCGTTTTTATGGGACTACTGGATGGTCGCAAAAAGCACATGTAAGCCAAAAAAGCTGCAGCCATAAGACGACGGATAATCCGATTATATGATGATGTAGCCTCTTTCTGTTGCCATTGCATTTTTTTCAAAGCTATATGACACGGTATTTTATAAAAAAAGTTGAGAAGAAAAAGAGAAATACATAGTATCCAAAAAACAATTTTTATAATGAAATCCTCGGAACTAGTTTTCGAAGCAATGGTCACTTGACATTATGAGCTGATGTGATAGATGAGTAGGGAGAGCAGGCGGCGAACTCGTGTTCAGTCTTCTATTTGCAGGGGAATTTCAGCCATGCAAAGAGAAGAAGACGATAAGGCATAGCCACCGAGAGAGTTTCTACAATTTTGACCTTCCAAGATGACAATTCAATCCGGAGATACACGGAAAAAATACGCACAAAGAATGGCCGCTACACCTAGGAAAAATTGTTTGTGATCTGATCACGTATAAGAAAACTTAAAGCGTAGCTAACCATAAACTTTCAATGAAAAATTTCATAGAAAAGTTGAAATAAAAAGCTGAGAGTCTCACTAGTGAGTAGGTGCTTCCTCCACGGTCCAAACAATTCCATGAGTTTATGAAGGAGTTCTTTCAGTGGCAGTTCACCATTTTTCGATCGTTGCAACAATTCAGCATATTCGCGGAATTCCGCCTCGGTTAGGCTAGATGATGCCTGCAAAAAGAGAATTTCAGACTCTCGAATATCGGACAGCGCTCATAGAGAAAAAAACCAAGTGCTCTGTGGGAATTCGCACGAGAAAGAAAAAAAATCAACCTCACAGATGGGAAAACAAGCCATTACGAAACCTAAATCCGCAATGAGGAACTTCAGAATAGTCATAGATATATACAGAAAATTGTCTGACTATATCAAAATCAACGTTTGACACAATTGAGGAAATAATAGGCACTTGACATAGTGAAAGTCGTGAATCAGTTTGATGTAAAATTCTCAATTTGAATATTTTTTGAACACAGGGTCCGTGTAGCTCAGCGGCAGCAAACGTTGTTGTCGCGCAAATGATCGAGTTCAATCCCCAAAAGCTAAACCAGGCCTGCTATCCCTCCGTGGCCGTTGAAACAGCTACCAAAAATTTTCGGCAGGTTGGGAACCCTGACTTGAACAGCAGCGGGCAAGTCGTAGTACATACAGGCTCAATTCACATTTGAAAGGTAAAGGTCGAAAGTGTTGGGCGCCGCTGGTGGGGGAGTTGTTTGGGTCGTTATCCTTTATTCATTCTGATACAAAACGCACGACACCCACGTTGATTTCTTCACTGGCATGATCCACATCAGCAAAACCGTAGCCTTTGAATTTCTATTGAGAATGAAAGACCAACATAGTGGTATGAAAAGCTGCAAGTGGGGTTTATGTTCATGTGTTCCTGTTTATTACATAAGGAAAACTCATGTGAATGTAGTCAAATATATAACTGAGAGAGGATAAAACGAACATCGCACCAAAACGATAAAACGTAGGCAACAATCCGTGTAAACGTGCGATGCTTGAAACAGACACAATAGAAATGTGTATGTAAAGGAAGAGTAAAAAAACTAAAGAGTAAAAAGAATATGCAGGAAGAAAAAAAGGAAGAAAAGATTAGTACGGCAAACTTGATTGTCTGACAGAAACCTGTTTGCAACGCTTAAAGGCAGTGTTCACGATGAAAAAGTTGCCCTTTTTTTGACAAGAGCGGTAGCTTTGGGTTTCCCTAAGAAGAGTAAGAACGGAAGCGCGACGAAAAACGGTCGGGAAGTGGGTGAAAATCTCGCGGGCCAGCCAACCCATAGGGTAACCCCGTCCACGTCCTATAACAGTTGTCCTGCATTCGTTTTATTGTATGAACAGGCACCAAATTTTCGAATATTCTTCATCGCAAAAGGTTCTAACGTTGCAGCATGCGCATCAGCCCTTCTATTTTTAGGAATTTTTGGTACAGGTAACAGAAAGCAAAGCCACCTACCTAAGAATTTTGAAGCACGAACCCGTTTCCCCGATGTCAGATTCGACGTGTTGTGCGCAGTCTCCCGGAACACACACCCAGCATACATAATTTTTTCAAAGATTTCTTTGAACAAATTTTCTCCGGTATTTGAGCGTTCTGTAGAGACTTTTCCCTATTGACCTCTTGATGGACTTACATACCCAAAAACATCGAAAACTATAATACCGTCGTGATTTTTCTGTTTGAACTCGGACACAAGGTTGGCAGATGGATTTGCTGGCTTACGTACGTTTCGGCCTTTGAGAATTCAGGGAGTGTGCCGGAAATCTGAAAACGCTTACTAAGCTTGACGTATTCAGAACCGGTACGCAAAATGAAGGAGTTGGCTCTTAGAGAAGACCTGGCTCGAGGTATTTGGAGTTTCAATGTGGGGCCTCGCGTTATCGACCGCCCAAGGGGGAAAAGTTGGGTTGAGCAACTACAGCCATAGGCACTCAGCTCGGCTTCAAAGAGTCAAATTTTACCCATTTTGAGTTACCGAGCTTTAGAGAAGTGTAGATGTGCGGACGTAATATTTGCAAGCCACTTGCAAACAGTTTTTTTTTTCAAAAAGGCTGTACATAGATGGCAAGTGCTACACTAACCCCCATTCACTTTTGAAGAAGTGGTCCTCTAACATGTAGGGAAAAATGTTTCTTCTTGGTTCTTTTTTTTGCGATGGAAGTAAGGAGAGTAAATTTTGAAATAGGGTCCGAATGCCGAATTACGAAAAGTTTGAGTAATAATGAACAAATATTGGTGACCCAGAAGAGGAAAAAACGGTTATGCAATAGACGACACCGATTACAGATACTCGCTCGTGGGTGGTCCAATACACTTGTAAATCTTGAAAGTCAAATTTTGAGAAAACGTGGACTCATAAGGAAGGCATGAAGTTGATCTAGCGCCAGTTTGTGAGGTATATCGAGACAGCTGATCAATGAACGGCAACATGAGATTAGCGAGAAATGAAGAAAAACATCGAATCCCCCGTCAACCTCACATCTCCGAGAATCAGAGAATAACGAGGCATCTCTTAAAAATGCTTCCGAGAATGATCAGGTAAGCCATGAAAAACAGTCATCTAACAACTCTTCCTTCGTCATTCGCGATGAGAAAATATGCGGAAAGACCCGCCTTTGAGATTTTAGCTATATGCACAGACCTAACCATATTTGGGGTCATGATAGTTTTTGCGATCATTCTTCCCTGCAATTTTCCCCAGGCACAATTCGAATTGAGATGAAATCGGATCCTATACGTAGTCCTCTTGTATATGCCTATGGGTATAAGAAATAGTGAAAGGTGCAGGAAATATGTATTGCCCCAGGCAATAAAACACTTCGAAACCTGGCATTAGCCGCAATTACCACCCATATAATTTTGCAAATCTAAAATCAGAAAAAAAACGTTTTTTTTTATTCCGCGACCAACAACAGAGCACTTTCGCGATAGTGCCCGCTGGCCAGAGCAATTAAAAGTGGGTGACATTCCGAAAAACAAAGAACAATAGATTCTGTGGAGAATTCAAAACAACGAAAACTCGCAATGGTCAATTGTTGCAATGTGCGGACAACACTTCTACCGATATATAGTCAGAAGATTCTCTTGGAAAGACTAAGTGGGAACGGAAGGATCTGATTTCTGTTCTAAGACATCTTTCATAATCCTCACCGCACGCGCGTGAAGCGCGGGATGAGCGGTGGACTAGGGCTGTGCGTCACTGAATTGTGTAATTTTGTGAATAGTAATTTTTGAAATTCCCCGTAATTCGTAACTGGTAAAGATTAATAAGCCCACGCATAGCCTAAACCTCATTCGATGTGGAACACCTTGGCCAGCACATCAGTGATGAAGTGCTTCCATTTCGAAAAAAAATTGTGGAAGGGTTTTAAAATAACACTATTTTGAGCAGTACTCGAAGAAATTCCCAGTATACATACGTGAGATAGAAACGACTCAAAGGCAGCAAACACGATCGAAAAAGTTTTGAGATAAATACGTTACTACGGTCATATGGCCCCTAGTAGAAGGAGTTTAAACTATTAAATTTGAGCATCGCCTGTGGGAAATTTCGTCAACCCCGCCTCCAAATACAAACTCGTCCAGATTGATCGTTCGAATACGACCGCTTTGGCTGGATTTCGATGCTTCCAACGAGGTCAGCGTTCTAGTACGAGCCGTAAGAGTCTATTGGCTTAGCTACCTCAACCGTTTTATCGCTAATATTCGCTGTTTCAACCACGCGCGGTAAAACTCGTCCACTTTCACCCGATAACATAAACAATCCTTATTCCTCTATTTGCACACAGTTTTCGTTCGTTTTTTCGTTAGTTCCCAACACTACCTGCTCCAGACCTTCGATTTGTGTTATAAAATCGATATCATTTTTGAGCGTGCCTGCTGCCTTTAAAGGCATTCAGTGTTCACGATAATCTTCGATTTCGAGATTAATCGCTAAATCGATTGTTTGGCCCCCGAAACGAACTGAAATGACGAAGAAACCGAGGAAAACGCGCCAGAAGGGTCCGAAATCCTTTACTCTCACCCCGCTTCTTTACTCTCAGTGGAACTGTTTGTTGCGAAAATGAAATCTCTTGTGAACACATTATTTGCAGTTCTCTATTTTGTGTTGTTCCGTCTTTCCTTCGGACCCTAACTAATATTGTTTGGCCCAAAATATTCTTCTATTTTTGATTAACCCCATTTTTCACCGGTGACACCCAGCCAACGAAGGCAACACTGCGATGAAAAAAACATTGCGGTTCGACAGTTCCAGACTCACTCTCTCCGGGGAAGGTTACTTAGAAAAGATGGTCATTCCAAATGGGATACATGAACGTCTGCAAAACCACTTTTTAACACGGAAATCGAGTCTGCTCTCTATATTTTAAAAGCGCTTTTCTGAGCGGAGTTATAGGCGTTCCTCCCCATAAACGTATAGGCTATAAAACGGCGAAATTCACTTGGGTCTTACGCGTGCTGGTGCGGAGCGGAGGTTAGAGGCAGTGAGAGAGCGTAGGGCACCCGGAGGCCGAGGCGTCGCGCGCGCCACTCGCACCTCGAATGATGTGAATTACGACCAGGGTTGTGCGGCAAAGGAATTTGAGAATTCGGCAAACGGCAACGGCAACGGCAAACCCCAAAAATGGCCCGCAAACGGCAAACGGCAAAACGGCAAAAGCTGTTCTGTGCTATAATACACTCACATTTGATTAGTCGTGTGGTGAACCATGCAATATTTGCCAGTTACTATGTATCTGTGATTTAACTAGCTTTTATAAGAAGGGAAAATCCCATATATCAAAAGCCACTTGAGAGCCTCAGGTGATCAGAGCGCTGTTTTGTGTGTGATAGTATAGGAGCTTCTATCAAGTTCAACTAGACCGTTTGATTGTGCGACCCAGCCTAGTCGATCCGGGCACATGCAGCAAAGAGTAAGCGAGCTTAGTGCGGTGGGAGAGTGCGCCGACCCAAAGACTGTGGCCGATACCGGTACCACAATCAGATGGGAATAAATGGATGAATACGCGTTGATTGGTCGACATTTTCGGAGGAAGACAGTCCATACCGCAATCAGCAGCGCGCGGTTTAGTTTATGACCGGAGTCACTCACAATTTTTGATGTTAGTAACAAATAGTAGGCTCAGGGTTCCTTATTTCGCTCATCGAAAAATTCGCTCAAATCGTTTCCCTTTTGAAGCTACAGGAGTGGAGTGAGACTAGTCTGAATAAATGCAGTGCACACGATTAAAGCAGTCTCCGAATTTTCACCGGATATCAAGAGCTCTGAGTGGCATTTTGATCGAATACACAGAATGAGAGGCACCTAGTGCCAATTCGACTGGCACATGCGACGCGGGCGACAGAAAGTCGGTGTCGCCGCTGGAGCGCCGCGCACGGTGCGTTTAGCCAGCCGACTGCTCTTGGGTGTTTCCTATTCTGTGTATTCAGCAAACAAGCCGGCACGAGGATCAATACAACAACAATGTCGGCTAAAAAACAAACAATAAATCACTCTATACGGTACCAAAACTTGAATATGCTGTGCCCGCCCCACCCACTTCCCCTGTGGTTACCGAGGAAGTGAGTGGGGCGAGCACACCACATTCAAATCTCTTGGCAGTATATTGCTATTGATTGCTCGTTTTAAGCCGGTTTTCGACACTATTGTTGCAATGTGCCTCGGACATTTTGATTTCAGGTGACAATTTTGAAGGCGGTTTCAATCGTTGCCTCCGAAAATTTTTCGTTTTTTCAACTCTACACCATTTCATAACAAACTCAGCTCTGCCAAGGAGTCAACCCGGTGCTATGGCAGCGGGTAGGGGGCACTTAGCCATCCCACATGACCATGCCATTTTTTCGTGCCGCCGCGCATTTTGAGGACCAACCCAAGGTTTTCCTCCCATTCCAAAATTAGTAGAGTAGAAGCTGAGCAGAAAAATGGGCGTGGTCAAGTGCCTCCCCCCTCACTGCGATAGCACCGTCAACCCTTCGTTTCAGCTAATGATCTCGACATCGAAAATATTATTGAACACTGCCTATAATGACCGCTGTGAACATTGTTCAATTTTTAAAAAGCCGGACAAAGTATTTGCAGAATTGATCATTTTCCTGTCCCATTTATTACCATCAGTCAATCAACCGACGATAAGCGGGCCTATTTCTCAAGTGGTTCATATGTCTAAAAAAAGATGCTTTCACGCCAAAACTTTTGTACCATTTGTTTTTGCAATTCCGGAACTTGCAGCAATCGGTATGCTTCTGGAAAAGCGTTTTTGCGATTTAGGCATTTCTAAGGGGTTAAAAATTTTATGATTAAAAAGAGACATTTGGAGGCTCCAACTAAGAACCTAAACAAACTCCTCTGATAATCTAGTCTAAATATCTTCATTAGTCACAGGATAACTGGGTACAATTACCCATTGCATGAGCTGGAACTAGTAGCTGGAACTAGCCAAAATAGGTATTTGTTGCAGGTTCGAATCGCTGACCAATACAGAAACTGAGGTGAGGGCGCACACCAGGCCCTGTTGTTTTAACGCATTTTGCCGGAAATTTGCCGTTTTAAGCGAAAATTTCGGCAAACGGCAACGGCAACGGCAAACCCCAAAAATGGCCGGCAAACGGCAATCGGCAGACGGCAATTGCCGCACACCCCTGATTACGACGTTTTGTAGAGGGTAGTCAAGTCTGTTGGGGTGGAGACAGCGGTGCGAGGTGAAGATTGTTTAGGATTCTGAAATGCGAGAGGTGAAGGCTCCCTCCAAATTGTGGTGCGCGCGAAGCGCGCACCAGATTTGGTTTCGAACTGGCCACGCGAGCAACCCTTTTTCGAAATCCAAGTTCAGGGTGAAGGTAGAAATTAGCTCTAAATTACATTGAAAAGAGAGCAAAATGTTTGTCACAATGCCCAAAAATGGTTTAGAATGGCTCCCTAGGATTTGAGAAAATTTTGAAAAACCGCAGGTTTTCTCTGTTAGTTTCCTTCTTTTCAGACGGGGTTCACGATCTTGTTGGTACACTTAAAATTGAGCTAGGAAGCTCATTTCTTGAGAGGAGGCTGGAAATGGATGCAGGTCGCTCCTTTTCCAATTCGACCCTAATACCTTAACTTTGAAGGGTACCTCAAAATCGTGGGTTTACATATGTACTAAATTAGCCGTGGAGCACGAAAACTGCTTTTTTCTGCTACGGCTGTGGAGACCGGGGCGTGTGGGTGAATCTGCAGCCAATGAACACTGGTCGTCGGAGATAAGTGCTTAACTAGTCAGAATTCGTACTCATGACACGTCATCGATCGATAATCAATATTATAGATTTTCGCGCTTTTTGCACAAATTGCGGCGAGGAGTGGTGATTGTTGATGGGATTGGTTTCCTTAGTTGAGAAAATTTGCTCATCAGTCATTATCGATGAATACCAATCAATAATATCGATTTTTAGCCTGTGGCACGAAATGCCGCAACGATTTTTGATTGTTGATGACTCTAAGTTACTTGTTTGGGAAATTCTTCTCATCATGCAAACTCGAATATTAATGATCAATAATATCGATTTCTCACCTATTGCGCAAAATGCGGCAGTGAGTAGTATTCTTTATGGTTGTGGATCATAAGCTTCAAAAATTGTACTCATACGACAATATCGTGTGCTAGATGTTTCATCATTCCAAAATGGAAATCGTGGAGCCAAACTGAAGTCAGAAAGGGAACCTTTGGGAAAAATATGTGAAATTTCTGAAAATTCAGCTTCCTGGCAAAAGTAACGGTTCGGTAATGCCATTTATATTGAATCATTTATTCAGTCAAAAAAAGTTTCAGAAATATCTTGAAATTTCTCAAAAAAATGATTGGTGTAAAATAGCCTGAAGTGATAAAAAAGTTAGGAAATGAAGTGAAATAAGCAAAAATGCGATTTGGTGGTCGACCATTTCACAAGCTTCTCCGTTAAACTTATCAAAAACGAAACCAAGCGCGCAACGGAGGCATTAAGCCATTTTCGAAAGCTGTAATAAGGGAATCAGCATAGGTAGAGCTAGGTGAACGCGACGCTCCATTCCATATCGCGTTTGATTTAGTTTTGATAAGTTTAACGTTTAACGGAAGAGCTTGTGAAATGACCGACCACCAAATCGTATTTTTGGTTATTTCACTTCATTTCCTAACTTTTTTATCACTCCAGACACCAAACCATTTTTGAAGAATTTCAAGATATTTTTAAAACTTTTTTTGACTTAGAAATGGCATTACCAAATCGTTACTTTTGACAGGAAGCTGAATTTTCAGAAATCTGTAACCTTCAAAACGGAACGTTCTCTTTTAATCTTCCTTTTTGTGTTTGGAATTTTTCTTATATTATTTTTCATGTTTCGAACCCAAAATTTGAAATGAAAAAAAACCAAAGTTTTCCTTAGGTGGCCCAACTGTATCTGCACATAGTCATCTATCGAATGGTATTCGGGGAATCCTCTTAAAACTTCGTCGAATACTGTTTTAAGGCTAGGAAAATATTTTTGCGATCCTTCAGCAGGTTTCAGTACACGAAATACATGTGTTTTGCTGGTAACTTTTGAACAGCTGAAAATGTATGGATGGTGACGGTTGTTTTCGAAATCTCCGCAGAATTCTGCAGCAAAATGCCTATTAAGGAAACCGAAATGAAAGCTTGAGAAAGGAAAACATCAAAAAATCAAGGAACCATACAGAGAGCGTCCGAATAAGCAGTCCTAATGGATGTCACTGCAGGTTTATGAAAGTAACTGTGGTATCGAATTCACAACTCGGTGTCCTCCCTTCAATCGAAACTCTAAATGCAATCACTCCCACACGACACAAAAGTGCACACATGGATCTTCCAATGACACTGAATGGCCCCGAAAACACGAATGAACGTTCTCTGAGGCTAGAAACAGTCAAGGTGGAGTTGTGCTTATTAGAGGAACATCTGGAAATAAGGAACACGGTCGTTATGTGCTAGAGAAGAGAAAATGCCTCAACATAGGAACGAGTTTTCAACTGAATCTCCTTGAAAGAAGAAAACTTCTTCACATAGGAAGCTAAGTCGTTCAAATTGGCGACTGGGGATTTCCATCGGAATAAACACAAAACACACGCAGCACCATCACTCGAGCACTAACGAGGCAACAAACGGGTCGGAGCATGACACAGAACACAACGACGACACGGTGCCGAATGATTGGTCTTCCATTGAACCCATTACGGAAAACCGCTTCTAATGAACTCAATTCCACCCACAAAATGATTCTTTGTTTTAGATCTTCCAATCTCGCCTCAAACCAAGGAATAATGTAATAGTGGATGATGGCGGCATGAAAAACCACACATAACTCCAGTTCTTGGCATGCCTTACAGAAAAGCCGAGTGAGTTCGAAAACGGCATCAACGAAGAACTGGCATACTTTCTAAGGCAATGTTCACAACAAAAAATCGTATAATAATTTGCAATGTTTTCGCGCAAGTACACGAAGTAGAGGATAACAGAGAGAAAACCTCTCAAACCCCCCCCCCATTTCAATGGGGAAAACTGTCTGTAAACCCCTAAAACATTCAATTTCCGTCTCCTTAGTAATTTTCGATATGCTTGGTGCAAAAGCATTTCGAGCGTCGGAAGTGCTGTTTGGACACAATCGCTCAAACATGAACGACACTACAGCTTTCCCGAAAGCGAGCAATCCTAGTTCTCGCAATTTTTTTTGTGAACGTATGCAAAATGGATGGAAAATTCATGGACGACAACTGGCACATACTGACAAATCTCATTTGGCGCAATTTGGTCAGGGCTCGCTGAGAAGAGCTCTTCAAAGAAAATCGTTAAAGTGTGAACTCTCCAGGAATGCCTTAGCTGTGAGAAAGATAGTGTGCGACAGTTTGAAGAAGAAGAAGAAGGACTAAAAGCCTAGCTCGCTCGAATGAGTCCGGGCGGAGCAAGCAGCGGAGCGGTCGGTCATGGCCAAATATAACAGTGATAAGGAAATTTTGACATGATAAGCCCGATAAACCTTACTTCGACCGGCTTAGAAAGAGGGAGCTAGGCTTTGAATCTAAAGATTAAAACAAGAATGTGTGGCAACATGTAGAAATGAGTGAGGTTCACAGTCCACGGCTAGGTGAGGGGAGGAGGTGATATGCCAGGAAATTGCATGAGCACTGCGCCAAAAGGAATTCGATGCACATCACTGAGAATGAAGATTAGCGATCGCTTTGCACACCTTCAGAGCTTCCCGTTAGAGTCATTGAATCGAAGGATTCCCGTAGAAGCAAATACAATGGGATGAGGGAACTCATCCAAAGCCCGGAGAAATGCCAGTCGAAGCTCTGATATTTTTTCGATCCTTATACAGTGCGTTTCATAACTACAAAGGCACCCTATTTTCTTAGAATAACTAGATCGGTAGATGGCTGCGGGCACCCTTCTTCAAATATGGCGACTTGTTACCTTCCGTGTACACTAGTCCACAACGAATTTTCCCGCAAGATTTATTTTTAGCAATTTTTTGGAAATTTTCCTCTTTTGAGACTGTTTCGAAACCATAAAGGCACTTGTCAATATGGTAGTACAACTGCGGATAAGTGACCTTTCAGTGCAAGTTAAAGTATGCTGTAACCTCGCTCGTGAAATTCAACTTCGAAAATAAGGTTACACATGGAATTACACAACTTACATGTCAGCCTTGGCCTGCTTCTCTTTCATGAACCAAGAATCGCACTTTTGAGCTCATCAACGGTCCTGTATTGCTTCTAACCTGTATCAATCTCTCTGATTGACACACCACACATAAGTTCAATGGATTTTTGTCTAGAATATATGCCAGCTAACCGCGAAGTTAAACAATATGACCTTGGAATTAAGCGAAACCAGGGGTGCTCACATGGACAGCGAGATAATCATTCACTCTCGACTTCGATGACGCCACGGATTTAAGTCGGAGTATTTTCTGTTAGACATTCCGACACCGTAGACAGCCAATCAGCCCAACGTAAGCGGTTTTAGGACTATACCATAGAGCCAATCGGGTCTACATGCCGTCATGGAGCATGTATCTGAAATTCGACGACGGGACAAGAACGGCATCTTTTTCAAATGGCGTCAGAATTGGGAGGAGTCATTGAATTCGTTCACTTCGTCACAGATTCAGTCTAAATAGACACCATGGAGCCGAGAAAGTGTCTGGCAATGACCACGGTGAGGGTACGCTCAATGATGAGGTCTTCACCAATTTCACTGCCAAGATCCTTTTTGGTAGTGAGCACCTGCGCAGCTTTTTTATGTCCTTTCGGCAGTGTAGAACTTCTTCTAGTATCTGTGGCAATGTCTTCGATTTCTTTGATTCACCTTCAGATTCAGCCATGGAAAAATCCGGCTAGAGATTGACACGTACCTGCGCGAAGCTACTAGTGCTACACGACAACTGTCAACATACCCGCCGATTTCGCCCTGATTTCAGTATTCTCGGTATTTCTCTAGTATTCTTGGTCCTACATGTAGCCTGAGAACATACAAGTGTGCCGATGCTATTGATGGAATATCTCGAATATGCGCCGATTTCTCCAATCGAGTGTCCAGGTTCTTGTAACACAGCCGCCTAACCTTGATTTCTGGTAAACAGCACTAGTTCACGGTAAACTGTAGTAGATAGGAGCAGTACATGCTACAGTGAAGAGTGGACAAGCGACTCTGGCGATATCATCAAAAGCAACAGCTATTTCTTTAGTGCCTTTACAGTTTTAAAACAGTGTAAAATTTTAAAAAGCTTAGAAGAATATTCATAATGGAAACTTGAAGGAAAGTTATGAATATGACAGAGTATGTGTACGAAGGGTACTCGAATACTGAACTTGGTTCTTTACAATACGTAATACGAATTTGAGAATTTCAAAAAATAGGGTGCCTTTATAGTTATGAAACGCACTGCATTGTAGTCTGAAGACCAAATCATAGTCACGAAGAGCTGTCGAAACGCAGCCACTCTTTGACATGACGTAGTCCGTAAACGACAACTATAGGTATGTAAAAGCTATCGATGATTCATACTCGCTAGTAGCTTAATATATTCTCCTCACGAGTTTCATGGATTGTGGGACACCTATGAGAATACAAACTAGCGGCATGTATAATCTCTACCGATGTATCGCGAGATGACCCACACAACAGCCAAATATAACCAGGCATCTAGCCTATATTTGTCGCGAGAATTTCCGCAAGCTACGGAATTTTAGCCCCAGTTGGTGAAAATCTGGCTGCATCACCCGTATATACTACGGAAATTCTCACCTCGAATGGGGAGAAAGGTGGCACCGGCGGCTGTGAAGGGAGATCACACAGCGTTCTGGCTTTGCGATGGCTTCGCGTCGGATGTAAAGTAATCTCTTTCGTTGTATGAGGTGGGCATTAAGTAGACCAGCAACGGAGAAAAGTTAAGAAAAAACCCTATAGCCAGCCAACCAGCATCTCTACAATCCAGAGGCCGAATCACCTTTCCGCAGGTTTCTACGGATAATGAAGCCCGACGTTGAGGAAGCAATCGATGATCAAAAAAGTGACAATAAGAAATGAAAAGAAATCTCCTACTGCAAGCCCTGCTTTGAAGGAAACCCATTTTCGAAAGCAGATGGTTTTATAACCGCAGCGGAGAGTGAGGCTGATGTCCTCCTCGTTGATTGAGACAAGCAAAGCTTTCTTTCCAGCAAGGGATGGCTTGTATAGCCCTACTGTAGCGAACATGAAAAATGAAGAGATGAGGCTTCCAGAACGATAGAAACAATTCCTGCAACGGCAAACAACTGAAATCGGCTGAGTAGCAATCATCGAGACGATTCTGAGATGCCACACATGCCAAGGTCGCTCCGCCACGACAAAGGATACAGAGCGCCTACACAGCTTCGTGCCTGATTTTTGTGCTTTATTCCCCATCATTGCAATCCGAATTTTGCCTCCAGACAATGCAAAAGCCTTGAAGGCTTCGTCCACGAGAAATTTCGTTTCCGAGATTTCCATTTCTGATGAAAGCTCTTGCACCCTATATAATAGCAACGTTGGAAAAACGACGGAAAAAAATCACTGAAAACTGTTGTTCCCGTTCGAAATTTTTTCAATCGACTTCTCAGAAAGAAAGAGTCGATCTCCAGCAATCGCTGTGTTGACCCATGATTTCTCGATCAAATGAAATTCATCTTTTTTTCAGGTGATTTTTGGGGAAGGAAAGGTTAACCAATATGTGTAAACAACATAGTCTTCACGTAATCGTATGATATATTTCATCAACCTCCCCTCATTTACACTTTATCAGTTGTTGATCAGTTACTTACCGTATTTTCTCTTTTTGAAGTGCATGTACTTCTAATGCTCAGGCCTCTATTTTATGTGTACTTCTTTAGAGGTGTACTTCAAAAAGAGGGTGTACTTCTTATTCTCAGCCCTCTCTTTTTGGTGTACTTCTATTGGAGGTGTACTTCTGATAGAGGGTGTACTTCTATTATTCGGCGCAATTTTTGAATGCCCGATGGTAGACAGTTCGCATTTCCGGCAAAGATTTCTAGTCTAACATCGAAATTTTGTATGTATCGAAATTTCAGACTGCAACTACGAAAACATAGCCACTAAGGCTGGATCGAAATAAGGCTGCCACAGTCACTGACATCATATTTCGAAAACCATTATTTACATCCTCCCAAGTCAACTTCTCCCAAAAATGGTATATATCAATATCGCTTTCGTTAGCACGTGCTTTGTGAGTAAGGGAGAGACCAGTAGAAATCGAACCTTCAAGCCTAAGAACAATGGGAATGATAGCCTTTCTCCATAGTTCGGAGGCGTTGAAAAGGCGCGGTTTTTGAACGACTTGACAACAGCTCTAAGGCGAGCCCTTTGCGTCCTCAAACCACTTTGGGTAAAGTCTACCACTGGTGTTCCCTGATTTCCTCGTCGTATGAACGATTCCTCTACATGAATGATCCAGTCTTCATACCGCTGGGGAATCTTGGTTTTTGAATGACCGTTAAAGTAAACGTCTTGTGTAAAACAAGTCAACCTTGAAACTGACCTTGATTAAAACCCAATCAGATAAAAATTCTTGTAAGTTGTCTGAATGAACTCCGTGTGTTCGTCGTGAATAACAGCAATATGAAGTTTCAGATCTCTGTCTTTCCTTGGTAATTTGAAGTTCGCTGAATTTTCGTCGGAAGTTGTCCCATACAAACAATCTTTGACCGAGAAAGTGATGGCCGATAGTTTTTTTCTGTAAATATTTGAGCTTCACAATGTTGGAAAAACATCTCGTGCAAACTGGTCTCTCTCAAATGCCACATTCGAGTTGCCAAACTCTTACCCGAGTAGCGGAGGTCTATTCGGAAAAGAGGTGAACTTCCAGAGGAGGTGTACGTACTTCAAATAAAGGGTGTACTTCTAATACTCAGACCTCTATTTTATGGGTACTTCTAATAGAGCTGCACTTCAAATAGAGGGTGTATTTATAATACTCAGCCTTCCCTTTTAGGTGTACTTTCTATTAGAGGTGTACTTCAAATAGAGGTGTACTTCTATTAGAGGAAATACGGTATATGATGGCCGACAGCAAATTGTGCCAGATGACTGATGGAGGGCCGGCCTCTTTTGACGGAATGTGAGACATTTGATCTCATATATGTATCTACAAAACGAAGCGCACGTTCTCACACGGGCCCAACCAATGATTCCAACCCAAAAAACGGTAAGTGGTTTTCAGTGCGTACGATGCCTTTGAGGCTAAGTGTAGTTATGAAGGCGACGGTGCTGCGTTCTCCTCAATTTCAACACTTACTGTTTATGCCTTCCCTGAGTAGGTAGACTCAACTGGGGTGGGCGCATCTGAGAACTATCTTAGCAGAGTACAGGTACATTCTACTCCACAGTGCAAATAGTTGCAGAGCACCGAACGAATTTTGGAATTCGATTGACGTTCTTTGAGGCGCGATTACGTGGGCGAAAAACTTTGTGAGACGAGATAGGTGAACATAGCTGTTTAACCCGATAAGTTATTGAGCAGTTTCACCTTGCAGCAGTGTCTAAAAATCGTAGCGGAGCAGGATTTCATAATTTTGGAAAACTTGAACTAGTGAGCTTTCAAAGAAAAATGAACTCATGGCTTAGCTGAAGCAAAGTCTGTGGTTGTTGTATTGAATACTGTTCTGTTTTCTTTCTAAATTGCTGAAATTTCTCGAAGATGGCGTGAGTGAGAGATTTAATTAATAGCTGCCAACGAAAGACAGGCAAATGCAAAATAATCTCGAGTCGGCCCATTTTTGATGTAACAAGGGACTGATCCCAGCATAAAAATAGAGTTTTCAAAAAGGTCTGCTGAGATTTGTGCGCAGAATAATAGGAGACATTTCCAACTTTGTTAAATTTCCTCAATGCACCTGATAGATAAAAAACGACAAACTTTTTTTTGATTAGAGAAATCGGAACATTTCAGCCCAAAGTTCGTCCCTCTGAAGATTTGGAAAATGTTGCGAACACCAATTTCAACAACTTAAGGTAGTCTTCCGTAAGTTGTTGGAATCAATTGTCGTAAATTGCGCAGCCTTATGCCTAAAATGTTCGTAACATTTTCGGAATCGTTCCGTAACTCTCTAAAATATTGTTCCCAACTATTAGCTTGATGCAGAAATAACAGCGGTTTTTGAAGAAAAAAGTTGTTTTCTCCTCTGTTCAGGCTGTTTTGGCAAGGCGTAATATAGCATTCGATTTCTCCTTCTAACCCAGGTTCTACATCGCTTCCCGCAAAACTTGTTATTTTTAGAAGTTTGCATTTGAATAGAAAGTAGTTAATAATTATATCTGTCGAAGCTCGTCTTCTTTTGAATCGCCTAATCTACCTCTAACGAAAGGAAATTTGGCTTCTATCAGCACTAGATGATGACCCTCACAAGGACTCACGGGATTTCCTCATGAGAGCCACTTTGGCATTTTTTTTTCAAAAATTTTATTTCAGGAAATTTCTTCTTTGTGCAATGAATTTGCGATGTCAAATTTGATAGTTGAAAAGAACAAGCAAACCACTAATCAGCATTATTTATTTTGCGGAGTATCGATTTTGTTTTCAAAAAATCGAAAAAAACTTGGAATTAGTTGTTTGATAAAGTAAGAGATAATTGGTAATATAAACAGTTTTAAATAAGGGATTGCTTGTATCACTCAGCAACAGATGAAGGGAGCGCTTCAAAGTCATTCCAAAAAAAAATTCATGAAATCATGTTATTTCGTCAAAGGCAGATTAGGCGATTCAAAAGGAGAGTATCGACAGGTATAGTTATTCATTACTGCTACCACACTCTATTCAAATGCGAATTTTCCTACGGAGTCAAAATCAAAAGTTTGTCATAAAATCCCCCTTCCCCCGAAGGGAACCTCTGAACGAATCAAGTCGAAAGCATGGGAAAATCGACAAATGAACCCCAGATTCGTGATCAGCGCCCCAAATAACCCTTCTGGAAGGTTTCAAGTCAAATCTGGAACATTTTTCTAAAACGCTTCTAGAGCCCTCTAATTGGTATAAATAAACGCCCAACCGAAAATTTTTTGACAGAAACAAATGCGCTTAACAAAAAATCAGAGACTTCTAGCCTTTTGAAATCTGCAACTGATGGATTTCCAGCTTATTCTATTGAAAAATAGGAAAGCGACTTCGACTGCAAGCTCAGTACGTCGAATAACCGTTCATCGAACTTTTTAGCCAAATTCATCCGAGAACCACAAATGTCACGTTCATCCCAGCCGCAGGAAATAAGAAATCTGACAGGCTATAAGTTTTTTCGCAGATGTCCTTAGCAAAATTCAAGTTCAGATTCGAAGAGAACGTGCCAGAGTTGACTAGAAAACAATCAGCTTTCTGATCCGGGGGAACACCATGCGAGGTTCCCTAGTAAGTACTTCACTCTTATTTTGCTATCTCACTTTTTTCCCAGGGTTTCAGGTTTCTTTCACTTTCACGTTCACTTGAACGGAATAAGTATAAATGTGATGTCAGATAATGTGGCCACAAGTCCTACGAGGCAGTCCAATAAGACTGTATTGCCGATAGTTTCGATGTAGTTTGAGATTTCTGTCAACTAAATGTTACAAAGCGGTCAATACTTAACTTCTGAACACACTATTTATTTTTTACTCGCGTTTGCGTCTTCGTTTCGAATTTGATGTGAACAATAACGGGTTTTCCAACAGAATATTCGATTGGCAGTCCAAAAAATATTCGAGAAAGGACGTGTAGCGCACGGGCAACGTGACGAGTGGAAAACGATGAAACTGATCGATAAAGGAAAAGGTTGCAAAAGCCTTTCAGTTAGTTGTTTCTGCAAATATTTGTCATGCTTCCGATATCTACTAGATTGCCTGCCGATTAGCGCTTTTTGTAACTAACGATAACTAAACTGCAAGTTTCTTCACTCTCATAAAGCCCATCGAAACATGATTTTAGCATTTTAAGCTGCTCGTAACATTATCGAAAAGTTCCCTGGCCAGGGAGGTAATTTTGGGCGCCAAACATTACACACGTCCATTTTCGGTTTTTCCAAAGATTACGGTACGAAACTGCAGGTAAATGATACTTACCTACTGTAACCAACAGCAGTCTTTTAAAAATCTAGAAACGAACCTTATGTTTGTGTTCGGCACCCTAATTAACAACCCTGGACAAAGCTGGAGCTAAACGTGCTTTAATTTCTGAAATCCAAAAAATCGTAATTTTGTCGTTTTCGATCTACTAAGGAGCTACAATTAAACTTGGTGAATATTAACCCATTCACGACCACGCCTAATTTTGGGTGACTGCAAGTTCGGACAGCGTGCAATATTGCGTTACCGTATATCGTGTCCCACCGGTGGGACACGCGAGCTCGATTGGCACGCTACCGAAAATCAATTTTCGTTCTTCATTTTTTAAGCTATCAATTATGTAAGCATTGTATCAGAACTTCCGCTCATAGCACTTGTTCTATCCAAAGAAACAACTGCCCGAAGTCACGGCAGGGTCAAGTGGATACCTTTTTAACACCATTGCTCCGGTGATAATCAAAGGAGTTTCTATGAAGGGAATCGGGAAGCCGCTATCTGTTTTCGAATTTTGTATCGTTTAGGTTCGGTCATGGTAAGTAAAAGACATTCAATTGAGCAGAAACGATGTTTCGCGGTCATGGAAGGTGTAGTCATGGTAGTGGCACGTCTCCAGGTGAACAGAAATCGTTTCCAGCTTAAACAACTTGGGTTTCCTGCTGATAACGCTAAGAAACGGCAATGAGATAAAAAAGAACTTAGAATGTGCTCGAAAAATTGTTTTTGCAATGATTTTTTCGTATTGAACCCCAGCAATTTTCACAGAAGTTTGAACATTGTGCTATAGTGGAGTTGCCGACGGACCACGAGTTCCGTAGTTCAGTCTAGGAGTTGTGAATTAATTGAACATGAGAAAGTTTGGAAATTCTTCCTTGTGGTGAAGAAGTTTTTGAGAAGCGTGTCCCACCGGTGGAACACGTGGTTGTGAATGGGTTAAACTGTTTTTTTTTCGATTTCCCTCACAACGCTCAACAGACCGCTTTTCACAACTCCAGTTTATGCTCAGATCAGATGCTAGTAAGGTGACACAAGATTTTGTGAGTGGAACGTGAGAACATCTTGGAGCAGAACAATATTAAGGAAATGCTCTCTGCAGACGGAACGCGTCTGCAGACAATCAAAAAATGAGAACAATATGGCGACAGCAGGCGAGGATTAAGTGCAAATGTGACGAGGCTGACCACCTGACTGGATCTCTTCAGAAGACGTTAATGGGAGCATACAAGTCTATTTCATTGAATCGAAGCGGCGCGAAATCAGGAACCAGATGCAGCGGAGGAATTCGCAGCTATGAGTGATCATGATGAATAGAGCATTGAGAGGGTGTTTATGAGGTGAGAAAAAACGTTGGAATCTGACACGAGATCGAACGCGCACGAGGAAGATGCTTTGCAAGGCCGATTACGCGTGCAAATGAATATATCGACAGGCAATGACGTACGGATGTATTGGATGGATTTTGTTGCTCGTGGGTGCGAGAGGGCGGCGATAACGCTCCGCGCCGGCTCTACTGGTCTCGACCATTGCGAGCGCAAGGATCGAGTCATATTTAGAGCCTCAATAGTGTGAAGCAATAGCACTTGAACAAACGCCCGGATTCACGCTACTAAAGGTATGTAAGTGGTGGAGAGCTATGAGGCAACTCGGTCACTAACTAATGGTCGATGTGTTCCTCAGACTTGAATTGATCGAAACTGCAAAAAGTATACGCGCCATTATTTTCATCGATATTTTCTTCTTAACTATATTCCTCAATTCAATGGAACAAAATAAGACAGGCAACTATATTACAACCCACATTTTTTCATCCTACGGTTTTACACAGGCTTCCAAACGGGGGTGAAGGAAATTGAACGGGAGCCACACAGATGTTTTTTGGTCGGATGAGAAGCTCGTCATCATCGAGAAGGCGCACAGAAGCTGAATGTCACGTTCTTCGCGAAGAAGCCTTAGAAAAATAGAAGTTCATACAGAATGGGTTTTCCGAAGGTTTGAAGGTTTCAGGCACAACACATGCTCAACAATTATATCGATTTTATGACAAATAAAAAGAAGGTTTGGAGCTGCTAACAATGGAAATTCACGAGAACACCCACGAAAACGTGATGCAAATAAAGAAATCAGGGGTTATTCTTGTGGCGGGTTGGAAGATTTACCCCACAGCACACAAGCTCGATTGACACATCGAAGCTAGCGATAGAAAGGTTCTGATAGCGAACCTCATAGAATAAAACGGCCTGTGCCAGAACGCTTAGGCGCTATTCATACTCCTCAACGCCGGCGCGTGACGCCCGCTCCGCCCTGACGGCGACGGTCGTAACAACAACTTCTTCTCCATTTTCATTATTAACTGCCAAGTTCAGCTCAGTTGGTATGTAGGGCACCCCAAGTTTATGCGAAGCATTAGAGCCGTTAGTCTAGTGACTGTATTCCCAACACACATTCTCAGCCTTGACCAGTGCTGGTGAAGTTCTTGAATTTCTCAGTTTTGCAGTTTTATTACAATTTTTTTTTGTCACCGAACTTTTTTTTTGCATTCTCCATGATTTCTTTTTGTAATTAATCGATGTTATTCTGCTTTGGCGCGTTCGTATGAGCGCAATAAATGAATAAATAGATAAATAAATAAATAAATCTCTCATTTCATTCCGTTTTATAATAACTAATTCCAGTACTATCTTCTGCTACCATGCCTATGCAGATTTTGCTTGCTCGGCAAAGTTAAGGCCCCTTCAATCTTCGCCGCCACAGCGTCGCCGATGGAGTATCCATAGTCTCCGGACGCGCGTGACGCGCTGGAGTTGAGGAGTATTAATAGAGCCTTGAGTCATTGAGAGCATAAAAGCGAGCCTAAATGACCGTGTTTGAGCAATCAATAAGAGGTTTTTTGTCCTAAGGTGCGCAAACTGTAAATAAAGTGGGCGGAGACTGCATGTTTTGGTGTCTCAATAGTGTTTCAATACTCAGGCGATTCTCGGCCCGAGCCGCATCGAACAGGAATCGGAGCCGCCTGACAGTTCGGCTCGTTCTCCCAATATCTGGGCCACTGATGCTGTGGTTCGGGCCAACAGTAGGAGCCCGGACAGCAACAGCACTGGTCCGAAAGGCAACATCAGAGGCCCGAACTGGGCGATCGCAACATGAACCGACCGAGAAGAACTGTCAGGCGGCTCGAGGAACAGAATCGCCTGAGTACGGCCATTTCAACTCATTTTCGAAAGCGAAATAAAAACTGTGAACTCTTCAAACACGCCATGCACCTGTCCATCTAGCAGAAGCGTCAGCAACCTTCCCTTAACGCCAAGTTGTCCGGATACTATTAAATAAGGGATGAAATGCCTTCATAGAGTCCGAATTTTTGACAAACCCATCTATGTACTGCATATGTGAAAGGGTAACGTTACAACAAAGTTCAAAGCATGATAAACCGAAAAAATTATGGTCATCTTGAACTGCTAGGGTAATTCGAAAAAATGAGTGAAAAATATCGGTGTCAAAAATAATACGAATAGGAAAAAGAGAAGCACCACGAGAATAACCAGCAACGGTTATTCTCTTTCGGAAACGTCTTCAGAAAACTTAAAATTCGAAAATTTTTCGGAGAAATCAATCTCACCAAGGCAAGGTAGTCGCTGACAGCGTCATTATTAGAATCACTAGTGGTGTAAAGTGACGTCTTTGTGCCTGCACTTTCGAGCAATCCCGAGCCATTCCTGGAGCAAACCCCTTTATACACCCCATTTTCGAGAGAAATCGCACCAGAAATCTCACCGTCTTCCATGGGAGTTCTGCGACACGGCACGTGAAAAAGAATCTGAAAAGAGGTCCTGTTAGTCGGAATGTGGCAGAAGCATGTTTATCATGACTTGATCGATTCACAAATTTCGAATGACATGAATTTTCTCCTGAAACAGTTCCTCTGATGGTGAACGTGTAAGGGAAATAAACTGCATAGGAGCACGGAGTGGTAGCGAAAGTTTCCTAATATCCGACTTCGTCAATTTCGAAAGCTTTCAGTGTTGGTCTTTCGGCCAAGCGTGATATGCGCTTCGAGAATTCGTTACTTTTTACCTTGGGCCCTAGTCATACTCTAGGGGAACAAAGACTTGTTGCGTTTTCTGTGTCAAACTGCATCTCTTGGAATCCCTACGTATAAAGGTGGTGCTCGATAGTGGCAGCTGTCTCATAATTTCCGCAGTGTTCCGCCGGAGTAAAACTAGGATCTAATGCTTCTCTTCAAATCGAGGAAAAACTTGGTGGTGGCTAACGAGCTATATTAAACGGAAGTATCCAATGCTGAACACTTTAAGTGCATCGATTTACTTTGAGAGATGCTATCAAAGCTGCTGGTGCTGATAGAACAGGTGCTCCTTGACAGCTAGTTAAGCTCAAAGTCAAAGCGACATTTATTTGGTTCCATCTCGTGCGTGTGCGCGCGCATTCCATCCTCTCCTTCTTCACATAACTATCTCGCTATCTGTTCCCCTCGCTCCACACACGCAAACAAACCAAGTGAATTTCGCTCCGAATCAGAGTGTAAAAGCGTTTGCCGAGAACCCCGACGGAACTTGATGATTATTCGATACGAACGATATGTCGATACAAACGTGCACAATCAGGCCACCTTCCGGCACACTTTTCGGTGTGAACTACTCTGCTTCGATTGCATTTATGATGGATACTACAGGGTGCGTATTAAATACCCGTACACTTTTGACGCGCGCATTTGAAAGTGAGGTTTTGATTTTCCTGACTCGCTTGTGGTGTGTTCGCAAGGCTAAACCCTTTCCAATACCTGCAAAAAATTTGGGGATCTTACATTAACTTTTTAGAGCATGGCAGCTCCGAATCCGGAAAGGGCCGCAATTCTTCAGCTCAGAAGTGCAGGACGTTCAGCTCCGAGGATCGCTCGTCTTCTCGAAGTTCCTCGCCAAACCGCCTACGGTGCAGTCAATTGAAGTACGCTTGATGACCGTATTCCTAGCGTACGGACGGTGACAGTAGCGACAAGACGTCTGACGAAAATTCAGAAGAGACGCATCAAACGCAAAACCACGAGGAGTATGAGAGAAATGGCTCGAGACTTGAACGTGTCGGAGGGAACCATGGGGAAGGTGGTCGAGGAGCAAGTCCATATGCGTCCTTACAAGCTGCAAAAAATACATGGCCTGAGCGATGCAGAAAAGAAGGGGAGGGTAAGGGAATGTAAGGGACTACTGCGGCGGGCCGAAAAAAATCAGCACTTAAGGATGCTTTTCACAGATGAGAAGCTGTTTACCGTGGAACAGAGCTACAACAGCCAAAACGTCTGGGTACATACAGTCTGCGGCTGACGCAAACACGGTGCACGTACCGTATTTACTCTGATAGAAGTACACCTCTATTTGAAGTACTCCTCTAATAGAATCACACCTAAAAGGGAAGGCTGAGTATTAGAAGTTCACCCTCTATTTCAAGTACACCTCCTTTAGAAGTACACCTTTTTGAAGAATGGACCCCCGGTACTTGGGTAAGTGATTGGCAACACGAATGTGGCATTTGAGAGAGACCAGTTTGCCCGAGATTTTTTTCAATAATGTGAGGTTTGAATATTCACAAAAAACTATCGGCCATCCCTTTCTTGGACAAAGATTGCTTGTATGGGACAACTTACGATGAAACCTCAGCGAACTTCAAATGACCAGGAAAAAACGCAGAGCTAAAGTTCGACATTGGTGTTATTCGCGGCAAATGCACGGAGTTTATTTCGGTTCTTAACAAATATTTTTGTTTGATTGGGTTTTAGTCGATCAAAGTCAACTTGTTTTGGCCCTAGACGTTGACTTTAGCGGTGCTTGAAAAACCAAGATTCCCCAGCGTTACGAAGATTGGACCATTTATGTTTAGAAATCGCTTATACGACGAGGAAATCAGAAACCACCAATGGTAGACATTACCTATAGTGGATTGTGGACGCAAAGAACTCGCTTCTGGAAAAGCTGTTTTCAGGTCGTTTAAGAACCGCGCTTTTCAATCGCTCTGGGCGGCTCGAAAAGCGATCAGTTAAAGGCAGTGTCCCCGATAAATTTCACTTCCGATATTGCCTCGGTTTTTGTAGGTCTGGGGCCCTGTATGCTTAAAAACCACGCGAAAGGTGCGTTTTTGAGCCAAAATATCCCATTTTTTACGCTGAGTTTTGAGCGTGGAGGAATTTACCGCTATGAAAGATGATGCCTATCAGTGCAATCAAGCGATCAGCTCACTTATCAGCACTTCCTTGACTTGATTATTCCTGTAATCTGAGTCTTCATTCCTTCACATCGAGAGGGCGAAAGTGGAGCACCGGGCGGTTCTGGGACACCAAAACGCTTGTTTGCATCTGTTATTTTGCCACTCCTGGCTCGTTTTTTACCGCTTTTTCGACACTGCGAGCCTAGAATCCTCCTCGCCTATCATTTCACTGTGGAAAGTCACCGATGATGTTTATCGTGAACGCTGCCTTTAAATTGTTTTTAAGCCTAACAAGTCAATGAAGCACGTGTCAACAAAATTGAAAACGAATTTATACATTTTTTGGAAGAAATTAGCTTGGGAAAGGTGTGAGTATATGATATCAGAGACTGTGGAAGCATTCAAGCCGAATAATAGAAGTACACCCTCTATTAGAAGTACACCTCTAATAGAAGTACACCAAAAAGAGAGGGCTGAGAATTAGAAGTACAGCCTCTATTTGAAGTACACCTCTAATAGAAGTAGATATAAAATAGGGGTCTGAATATTAGAAGTACATGTACTTCTAAAAGAGAAAACACGGTATGTATGTTATAAAATATGTGCACACACTTTTTCATGAGAAGCCTCGGTCATAAAAACATCACAGCGCGCCTTCCGCAAGGGTAGACGTCTATTTAAATGCAGTGTCCACGATAAATCTCGTTTTCGAAGTTTCAGTTTGAAACACTAAGGGCAGATGCTGGAGAGGATGAGGTCGAAGAAAGGAGCGAAAGCGGGCCAGAAATCGATAAAAACGGCTTTGAAAGTTATCCCAGTGCGCCCACTTATCCCGGTCCGCCCCCCATTCGAACGAAATTGTGGCGCCGCACACGTTTCGATGGCAAACCGCCAAGCAACTCTGCAGCGTCCAGCCTGATCGATTCGTGCAGATTTCGCGAATAGCGCGCTCGCGGAAATCAGCTGGGCCCATGATTCTCGTCCACGCCCTGAACGTTAGATACCGTTATTTAAGCTTATTCTGGACATTTTTCTTCGCTGTTTCTTCACTATTAGTTACCTCACGAGCAAACAATCCCATTGTTGTGTCAAACTCGAGTGCGATATTCATCGTGAATACTGCCTTTAGATCATTTGCCTCTACTAAAAATAGCGTTTTCCAGTCAAATGGCTCAGGCACATGCGTTCGCGTTCATTTATAGGTGTTTTGATTGAAAAATGATTATCTTCGCGTTTTTCCAGAAAATAAAGATCTCTTTTCCAATTGAAAGAATTTTTTCTCAACATTCGAAAGCTTTTCCAGCTATGCAGACCAATATTGAAATGGCCCGACAAGTTTGAAGTCAGAGACAATTTTTTTGTCTTTGAGAAGCTTAAGAACCGATGGCGTGGACGGCATGACGCAAATTAGTCGTTTTTATAAAATGATTTATAAATTCGCAACTTGGGCCTTTTCTGCCTTGTCTAGCCAGTTTCGGCCGAGTAGCCTAAAAGTCATGCACTATGGGCAAGTCCTCTACAATGATATTCATTTTTTCAATTATAGATATTTTTCAAAAAGCGATGAAGAAGTATCGACTTTTCTTCAAGAAGAATTTTTCGAAAAATCTGGAATTGGTAGGATGGACACAATACCCGCGCTAAGTTTTGTAAAAACGGAGAACATTTGCCAAACTTGTCAAAGAAACGTCCGATGCTTATAACTTCTTTGAACAAAGTTTTTTGAATTCTGAAAACGCTGTCGTATTCACCGCTCTAATTTCTACCAAATAATGTGCTTTTCGGACCTCTTCCTATAATAGTTCTGTTTTTGGAGGAAATTGTATTTGCGACCGTTTTTCAAAAACGCCGCGCGCGGCAAAGTGCGGCGAAACTTTGAGTAGTAATTGTGCAAGTAATAGAAGAGCAATCTCTATGTTTTCTTCATGAATTAGATGCAGGTGAGATAGTCTTGAGACTTGTGCAGGTTGAATTTTGAAAATCCTTGGTTAAACACGCTTGGAGACCTCCTGAAAAAAGGACTTGTTTCGCGAGCACCCCAAAACCTTAGATAAAGGAGTTCGAAAATCCCACCTGCACCCATCTCGAGATTGTCCCACGTGCATCTAACTCACGGAAAGAACATCTAGATTGCTCTCGAACGACTTGCACAATTACTATTCAAAGTTTAGCCGCGCGCAACGTTTTTGAGAAACGGCCACAAAAACAATTTCATTCGAAAATGGAACGATTACAGGAAGTTTGAGGTCCAAAAAGCACATTCTTGAGTAGACAGTTAAGCTGTGAATATGATAGCGTTTTCAAAAAGTCTTCGTTCAAAAAGGTTACAAGCGTCGGACGTTTTTTTCCAAGTTCGGCAAATGCTCCCCGTTTTTTACAAAACTTAGCGCGGGTATTGTACATTTGAGTAGGGACTCGAGCATAATGCTAAACGTTGAAGTTTCGCGGCCCAACCCGTTGGATAAGGCAGAGAAGAACGAGGTCACATTGTCATAAAATTTAAAAAAAAATAAATCACGCTTCTTTAAGATTCTTTGCGAACGCTATTACCCAGCCATTACATTGTTTACGTGCCTTTCAACTTTGGCAGCGTTTGCAGTTTGTCTTAGAATGAGTGGAAGCACTCAAATCCTCATTGCTCGATAATTCCACCGAAATTTAACATATAACTCGAGAACAAAAAAAAAAGTTTATCACTTTTGTCCAAGAAACTAACACTGAATGTTAAAAAATCCTAGAATTTAGGGTGGTGGGAAACTTGCGCTAAAACCTTATTAGCTGAAAGCAATTTACTCTTGCACTTGATAATCAAAATAGAGTTTTTTATCCCAAATCCGATTTGAGAGGCTTTCGCTTTTTCCGGCGTCGCAAAAACATTCAGTGTCACGAGACGTCGAAATGAAGTGCACTGCACGTATAATTATCACTCATTCGGGACTCAATAAAAGAAAAGAATATTATTGTTAAGTATTAGTACAGGGCAAAAAGTGTAAGTTGAGTGTTATTGTATCATCACAGTTTCGTTCATTTCGAATTCCAATTCAAAGGCTTTTGTCGGAAAGGGTTCTTCATAACATTTATTCGTAGAGACATTTTTTGTGTTTCATTACTCAATTGCCAACACTCCCACAACATGATATGTTTCAATGTCATTTAAGCGTTTTTCACCGCTTCTCTGTTGCAGGTGTCAGATTCAGCATAAGCAATGTTCGCAACAAACAAAGGCGAAAACAGTTGTTAGCATGCACGAGGCGTTAGAGCAGATTTCGATATGAGAGGCAGCTATGTATTCATAAATGAAGTTGGAAAGCTGGAGTGAATTGCTGTCAAGGGTGGCGCGTGAAGGGAAAGCATTATATGTAGAGTAAAATCGATTACGAGCAAGGAACATAGTTGTGGACAGCACACACACACATCCATAGATGCATGTGTGTGGTCAAGCAGGAATATGAAACTGCTGGAGTTGGCAGTCCATGTGAGGACTAGAAGTGGGAAAGTCTGCTGCACACCTAACGCTCCATTGCCTGAATTGACGCGGAGCAAGGGACGCAGGTGCAAAGACATGGAAGTAGCACCTGAGCTGAGGAGATGGACGACTCGCTAGAGGAGCAACTCTGAGGCTCAGGCTCAGGGGGATGCAGTGAAGCAAGGGGAGAGGTGTCTCCCATTTGATTCGACAAAAAAGGCAAAAAATTATGGTCCTCCCGTTGTCGCTCGACTAACTACATCACTGGGCGTCGGACTGGCCAAACAGGGAGCATCGCCAACGAACCGCAAATAACAACCGATTTGACGGTGTAATTAGCCTGTCAGAGCAGATCTGCACATGGAATGATCTAGTAATGTAGCTGGATTCCGACTCCACTGCTTTGAATCGCATTAAAAGCAGGATAATTGTGAGACGCGAATGCACTACGCATAATCCAGTTAGCCATTAAAAACAGAAGAAATACTTTGGGAATAACTCTGTTAAATCCCTCCATCCTAGCAGCGTCCTAGGTATGCCATATGGCTGCTAACGATTCTTCAAACCATTGAGATTTACTGAATCACTAGCCACCTCTAGACTGCACAAGAGAACTCCCACGTTTTTTATCGCTTTTGTTAAGTACATGCAGCTGTTACAGCTTGTTTTGCTAATCTTTGCCAGACAAGGGAACTCCTTTTAGTAAAGGAGGTCATTCCATAAGACATAAGCATTTCTAGAACCATTTTGGACGTAGACAACGAATGAGCCCTGCAGAGCTGTCTAGAATCACTCTGAAAGAAGTTAAGAGCGATCTCGGAGCTTTGCTGATAGACGAGGGCCCCATCGAGCCATCTCTAGAATGTTCCAAAAAAAAATTGAACTTGGCTCATAACTTGCACGCAGCGGCAGCGATTATTCAGGGAGGTGAGCACAAATCTGGCGTCCATTTGTCGACATTTTGTCGTTTCCAGCGGGTTATTGCGGGTTTAATGTCATTTTGCTGGTAACCTAGTATTTCGGAAATCGACAAATGGACGTCGAGTTCGTGTTCACCATCACTAAATAATCCCCACAGAGCAGTTTGGAGCAAAACCTGAGACTTTTAGCGAACTACTGTACACAAACTGTAACTCACCGCACTCTATCCAGAAGCGCTAACCAGTCCTTATATGCATTAAGCACTTCACTGACCCACACAGAGAAATTTATGACAAATCTATTCAAGCGTTCCGGATATCGCCCGAATTCGCATTTGTTCCTCACGATTTCCCCCAATGGGAAAAAATTGAAATAAATATGTTGGGTATGTACTTCTGAAAATCGACAAATGAATCTCAGATCGGTCTTCGGCACCCCGAAAAAAAAACTCATTGGGGTACTTCAGGTTAGGCCTACGAAGATTTTTACAAACGTTTTCAAAACAAATAGATTGACACAGGAGAAAACAGAGGAATTCTAGGCATCCTCAGAAGACATATTGAAATTCTGCAAACAAAAATAGTTCTAGGATGCAGATCCTATTAGAAATAGCCACCTCCACTAGGTTTAGTTTCCTTGCAAAACTCTGAAATGGCGAATCAAGGGAAAGTGACATTTGAAGATCAAAGCAACAAGTAATAAAGATGCAAACCACTAGCTTCAGAACCTCTGTGTGGCGCAGTGAAGTCCTACAATGAAGAGCGATGGGCGATAGATGGACATTTCTTTGAAAGGGGTGATTCCGGTCCGCAAAGGCCTGGTAATTGTCATAAATCACGCAATCAATGCGTCCCCATGCGCTAACTCCTCAGATAAAAACAGCCCACTTCCCGTCGGCCAAGTCGGGCCAGTCGACTTCGCGCGGGCCCAATTTGGTGGGCGTGGCACAGCGCCCCACTTCCCGCAGAGAGAGAGAGGTTTTTCAGTCTTCCCGCGGAGTGTCGGCGGGCAGTCGGCTTTGCTGGGTGTCATCGAACACTCACTCATCGATTCCCACTTTGATATCGCCATTGCACCACCCACTAGAGTGCAGCCAGTGGACGATTGCTGAGCAGAGAACGCTGTGTTGAGACTCTTCCCAAAACCCTCGCTGTATGCGACGCTGGCTCTGGGCAGGTGAGCCATTGTCTGTTGATGGCATCTGCGGATGAAAAGACTGTGAGGGCTAGTGAATGTAGTAAGCAACCCTGTGTAAGCTTACTCCTTGCTTGCCAGAAGCAGTTCAAGATGAAGGGCCCAGAAGGGGATTTTTCAAATTTTGCTCCAACAGACCTTTATCTAGAGGGTGATTTCAAAGTGTGCTTCAAACTGCTTTTGGATTGTCTTTTGTCAGTCATCAAACTAGCCGAAACTGGATGGCAGAAGGGCCGCAGAGTGCTTGTTCAACGTGTACGGGCAGTAAACGAAACGGCGCTGCCGACTGCCCGCGATCGATCTATTGACCTTCCGCGGGAGGGGTTACGGGACGTTGGCTAGTGGTACCGCGGGAAGTGTGATATCTCTTTCTGTGCAGCGGACTCTATTTTACGTCTTGATTAGGAGAATAGAACGGGCAATTTCGCGACAATTGGATTTTGATGAATGAGAATTACATATTGTAGCTGAAGGATCACCACTTTTACAGCAATGTCTTACTGAAAGTCCTTCCATGGGCCAATTTTAATGAGCTCTGTAGCTTGGATATTTCAGCAGCGAGCGCCTGTGGGGAAAAGGATCTTCAGCACAAATATGAATAACGGCGAAGGACATGCGACAACAACAACTGTATGCTGCTGACGAAATTCGAAGAGCAAAAAAAGAGAAAAGAGCACGAATTCAGTGTGATCTCCATCCTTGGGGTGACCGAGCCAAAACCAGAGAGAAACATATCCTACAAACTCCCACAAATTTATGTTTTCGCCGAACACATTCGCGATCGTAAGATTTAAACAGCGCTATAAAATGTTCCATCCAGCACAAGAAAATTGAAGCCACAGAAAAAAGTTCGAACGCCCATAAAGCCAATCTTGTTTGGATGAGCCCGGGCGTAGCATGCAGCGGAACGGTCGGTCATGGCAAAATATCACAGTGATAGGGAGATTCTGACATGATAAGCCCGATAAGCCTTACTATGACTGGCTCAAAATGAGGGAGCTAGGCTATATGTCGCGGATCACACATTGATTGGTTTACGCTTGGACATGTGTCTTACATAATAAGCTATGAAAGGCAGATATTCAATCTACATATATGTTGGATTGTGTCAAGTGTGGAACGGCAATGGAGAAGGAATTCGTACCGGTGCTGGAGTACAAATATCTAATTCGGCTTGCATTGTTTGGACCTTTTTTCCTTCTTGATCCAGCGTAGAAATGTAGGAAGCAGTATGTATAATAGTTATTGCGCATATAGTGGATCCGAATTTGAGAGGCTGATTGGTACATCGATGATCTTGAGAGTGGAGTGGACTCTCCAGGCCAATCAGGTGGAAACTATCGATATGACACTGTAGAAACGTCACCCAACCGACTATTAAAATATGGACGACTTTAGGTGACCTGATGTACAGCGATTTTCCTACAAGGCCGCGATCATACTTCCCCAAACGCGCGGCAGCGCACAAGGAGATCGGTATGCTCCGTAGTCGTTGAAGTAACAGGTTTCGCTAACTATCACTCATAGTGTCGAGACCAGCCCTTGCGGGGTGGTGGCAATCGTGTATCAACACCCATGAGGAGGCGGGAGAAACGGGGGAGGAGCGAGGTTCCTGATTGGACGCAACAGCCGGTGGCCGGGGCTAGCCCGTATTGCGTCCAATCAGGAACCTCGCTCCTCGCCCGTTTCTCCCGCCTCCTCACGGGTGTTGATACACGATGGCCACCACCCGCCCTTGCGCATTGGCACCGAAACAGTTTGTATACGCCGGTCGCGGCAACGTTTGGGATAGGGGCTCTCTACATTTATAGGGAGGAGTTTTCCCGTTTTCGCAGTTCGACGCGTCACGCTACTCAATTCAAGCGAAGCGGTCCCGAGTGGAATTGGAGCCGCAGGAGGTGAAAAAATTCCTCCACCGGAGTGTAGAAAGCCACTATCCCGCAACGTTTCGCTCAGGGGTTTTAGGCCTAGTGCTTACTTCCCGCATCGCGCGTCAGCGACAGTGCATATCGAAATTCGGTCGAGATGGACGACAGACACTATGTCGCGTCGCTCGTCGCTGGAAGTATGCACTAGGCCTTAAGGGGTCTTCAGAGTTGAAGCCGCGGCGTTGCTAGGAGCGACGAACAGCGCTGGGTGATACAATATCAACAACGTTCGGCGACAAGGGCGGCCGACGCGACATGAAGGGCGATGAGGGGGCACTGCAGTGTTTTGACGCCGCGTCGACCCTACGTCACTGCCAGCGAGTGGCAACCGACGCTGCGACGACAATGTTCGGAAACATTTTTGTCAAGGCTGACGCTCGGCGACCAGTCGCCAATAGGTGCAACTCTGCAGACCCACAGCCGTGGACAGCGACGGGCTGTTGCGCGGTTTTCTCGACTCCGCAATTTGATTCCTTCTAAACTTGTAAGGCTTTCTCGAGCATACTGACAAGAATAAACATATAAAAATGCACGTTTTCCTTTAAATGTTTGTGTGATGCTTGTTCAACATTTGCGGCTTTCTAGCGCATACTTACCTCCAATCCACATGTCTTATAAACGAGGTGTCGCGTCACTTGTCGCTCGAAGTATGAACACGGCGATCTGCTAATTACATAGATAGGATTACCTTGGCGACATTGTTAATCGTGAAGCTCTAAGCTCAATACGTATTTCCGGGGGGATACATTAAATCAGATTTTTACAAACTGGCTTGGTAACACACTTGGCTCTGTGCAGTTTCGCTGGGCACGGAAGCACTGCCAGCTCATCGCTTCCAAAGTAAAACTCAAAAAACACTATAGGCGTGCATACCATAAAACCATTTTCGTACAAGGTTTGATGGCTGAGAAACCGTCTTCGTTTCATAGCTACGTAAGTAGTGAAAGAAAAGAGGACGAAGAGGGTGTTCCGCGTATTTCCACTCGTCTGTCGAACTGAATCGTCAGCCATGGAAATCGATTCATATGCACACCGTCCTCTCGACACAGGTTACAACACTCACATGATAGGCCACCAACACAAGTGGGCAAAAAACCTTCTGCGCCCGCATTAGTCGGCTACGGCGTTTATCGTGTGATTAATATGTATTGTCCCCGGTAGATTATCACACGCGCACAAAGCAAACTGTGCCAGCGCTACACGCGGTATCATCCCTTCCGCCATTGGTGCATCGGTCAGGTACTGGCCGGGGCATTCGCAGCGTTTCACCTTCCAAGTGTCTGTCTGGCTCTTTCCGTCCACTATCCGCTAGGGTCGAGAGGGTGCTGCACTTCGATCGTGTAAAGACACAGATGGATGCAGCTAAGATGAATTTTCATTTGATAAGTCACATATTGACCAGGAAGAGCCATCGCCAGAGTTCATTCCTTACGTCCTGTCCCCTATGTACTGGGTTCGCACTGCAGTGCATGAAATCGACCCTCGCGAACATTATTGGAATGCGTGTTCCTTCGATCAGAATAATTGAATTGAGAATATCTTGTTCTACGATTCCTAAGAAGTCTAGCGAATCAAATCAAGCGTTTAAAGTGCATAGATTTCGATTCAATAAAAATCTACAAATTTTCATCGGTGATAGACCTCTAAAAATCACAAAAACATGCAACTGCAAGAAGTTCTGAAACCATCTAAATATTTCAGAAGTTTCTGGTCGAAACGCTTCGCGCACGTACTGTATTGTCACCTCAGGCTCCTGGATTGAGTATCCGAAAACGGATGAGTCATCCCTTAGTTTGTGATTCGAGACACCTTCCATGGCAGCATACTCAAACCCTACCTTATTTTTCAATTACTTGGCGCAGGCGCGCCCACGAGTTAATTGAATATAGCCCAAAGGCGTAAAAAACACTCAAGTTTCAAGGAAAAGCTCTTATAGAAACTCCGGAGTATTCGAAATCCTTTTTTTACTACTATCTTGACTTGTTTGGTGTTATTCGAATTTGAAACATCGGTAATGCTTCTGCGCCTCAAACTCCTTGAGAAGATCAGTCTCTTTTTCTTAATTTTTCTCAAAAGCTCTAAAAAATATGGAGCGTCCGCGCGTTTGGCTGCTAACAATAAGACCTCTTGAGTCAACATATTCAGCGCTAGATGGTTTGTGCCTATCGTGCCGCTTCTGTTTCCCGTGCTAGACCAAGGTACCGCCTTTTCAGACAACGGAGCCGTTTTCAAAAGGCTACAATATCAATGATACGCAACATTAAGGCCTCAGATCTTGTCAACTACCTGGAGTTTGTTCGAACACTGGATTATGAAGAGGAAAAGAAATGTGTTTTTTGCGCAGTCGCTACCTTTAAAAGCACAGTCCAAACTTGTGGGTAAAATCTGATATTATGGTCCGACCACTGGGTGTAGCAACCCTGCCAGATGCGAAATCACAACTCTTCAGAATTAGCGAGAGAACACCGGGTACACATTCGCTCCGCTCCCGAATAAGCGCCCATTGTCTCCGCCCATTTCAGGGTTTTCGGTCTCAATGGAAACAAGATGGGCCATGGATTTCCATCAAAATCTATGTTCTACCGTTTGTTATCGGCCTAGCTTCATCGCGAGATCTGCTCCAGTACTAAGGCTGTAATTGAAGAGGAAAAACGCCGTAGACAACTCATCTATAAATTCACACCGTTTAAAGGCAGTGGTCGCGATAAATATGCTTATCTTCTTATCCTCTCTGAACCCTTTTATGGGTTCAGGTAGTAGGACCTTTGGGAAAAATTGGCGGAAAAACCGCTGTTTCGGGCCTAATTGGAAGCCTGAATTGTCTTGTCTTTTAATGTTGGACGAGCCCACTCCACATCATCGGCAGCGATGATCTTTAATATCAAGAACATCAGGTGGCTTAAAGGCAGTGTTCACGATAAAAATCGTTTTTCCGTTTCCCCGCATGTCTTGAAAACGGCCCTATGCTGATTCCAATGATGTCTCTGAAATCGTACAAGACCTTCTGGGAACGGAGTTATGGTCCCTCAAAAATTGAGCTAGAGAAGCATGGTGGACGAGTTGTCCGAGGCTTGTAACATCCGTCTTTTGCAGCTGATGTATGCGAGCTGACCTGAGTAAAGAGAGAAGTTGAGAATGAAGGGAAGAACGGGGCTGTTGATCGGGAATCATCGCTCATCTCACAATCTCGAGCATTCATTTGTTCACGTCGGTGGGCGTGTGTTGCGCTTTTGGGGTTTGCCTTGCGCTCGAAGTAGAAACTTTGGGCTTTTTTGGAGCTTTCCCTGGCTCGTTTGCATGCGTTCTTTCGACGTCAACGTTATAGTGAGCACCTCCACTACCCATTCCTAGTGAAAACTGAAACACATTTTTTTTATCGTGAACAGTGCCTTTAAAGTCTTGGGACTGTCCTGCTCGAACATTTATGCACTCATCTAGTCAAAAACATTGACTGAAGTGCTTGCTTTCATTGTTCAACTGCTTTTATTAGGTAAATTTGCATTTATTTATTTCTCTGAATGTCGATGATTTTTGACTGCCCGGCAAGAGACTGCGATCTTTTTGGGAGGCCTGTGCACGTGTGCACAAATTGGCATCTGTGGGCCCAAGAAAGTTTAATTCGAGCCCGTTTTGCGCCGCGCTACCTTCATAGTTTCTCAGCTGTTTTCGAACTAAGCTGATTTTCATAGTTTTTCCGGTAACGTTTTTAATCATGACCACTGCCTTTAAATTCACGATTTTTTAAGGGCCATAACTTCGTTCGTAGTGGGTTCTGTGCGATTTTGGAGAGACCATTGTGATCAGCGTGAAATTTTCTTCAAACTAACACAAAAACTGGAAAACGATAGAGGGATTGGAGTGTGTCTTCAAAGTGAGGTGATCCCGAATGGGTTATACTGATGACTGAACAGCAAAAGACAGTACAACTCGTTCGTTTTCATGTACTCGGTTCACGAGCCGTCACCTTATACACTCTCTTAGTTGGGACCCTTCCCCTTTACGTCTGTAAATGCATGCCCATTTCTCTACATTTCATTTAAAATTGAGAAATTCATATTTGGAAAATCACCTCATTGCGACCAAAAACGTAGCAAACGCATAGCGAAAGGAATCAAAAGGATATCACAGAAAACGAAATCATGCTCATTTTCACCCTTAGAATGAGAAAAAAATAGCACAACCAGTCCATACTGCCATTTTGAAATAATCTTTCGGAGTTCCCAAGCAGAAGAGCAACATGAAATACCTACAATTCAATAAGAATGATGCCATTAGCTGAGTCGGCCGACAGAATTATTCGCAGTAGTGAATGAGATGAATGCGAAGGCAGAGGTGATTATGGAATTGCATCGATGAGCGGAAGAAGTCAATGAGGGAAATGACTGCCACTAATAAGCTCCTCTTTCAAGCCATGCTACATAAATGAGAGATGACAAGCAAGAGGCTTCTTAGGTACGTTGGCTTTCATGCTAGAACCAGCTTATAAATTCTAGTCTTGATTCCAGTTCGTTGATTCAGAAGTGCATACACATTTCGTAGAATTTCACACAGAGTGAAGGGATTCTCTGGTACCCTGGCACGGAGTCTTTTTGGAAAAAATAGCTCGCAGCAATGCGATTGGTTGAAAATAACCCCCGATTTCACTATGCAGGTTTCACTGTTTTTTGTTCAGGGATGACAACGGATTTCACTTTCATCAGCAATTTTTATGGGGTGCAATGTTGAGCCACCCAGGCACAACTAGCCCTCTGAAAGTTGTGTATTTGTGACTCTAAAGGCTGGGATAAAATTGTGATAACACGATGAGACCAAGATAATCTCATTCTGCTGGAAGCGGTTTACATCTTTTTCGTATTTAATGTTCCTATTCGTGAACTTATAATACTTTCTTATATTCAAACTGCAATGCCAATGAATTTCCGAATGTCGAAGTCGAAGCCCCACAGCAACTTCATCGTTCAACTTCATCTCGAAAGTTCCTGAGCAATCAACATTTTCCGAAGTTTGAGCAATTCCTGGAAGAGCGTTTTCTATATTTCAGTGAAGGTTCCGAAACCTAAGAGGCTAGTATCCTTACGTTGAAAAAGGATAGATATTACAGAGGTCCAACAACAATGAAAAACGCGACGACTCTCATATCTCCGAGGCGTATTCTGTTTGAAAGGCGATCAGGAAAATGGCTATTTCAGCGGATTCAAGATGTCGACTTGTCAAGAAATATCTAGTGAATATAGCCTAGGAACATGGAAAAGGACAGCTGATCTCCAGTGCTAGCACAAGAATAAGAAAGGGACTCCAGAAATATACAAATTCCGCTGCAGTGCTCGCAGAAACCTATTTTAGAAGTTCTCAGGTAAAAAAAGTGTTTTAGCAGGCAAAATGGCTGTTCTTATGCCAATTCCAAACCGAAGGTGGCAAAACATACTGGTTGTCCTCAAATATTGATGGCCTGAACTTGACAACGCCTACATGATCGCCAGAGGCGATGTGATTCCAAAACCACTCCGTGCCTACATCAACGATAATAGGGATTTTTTCAAGTGAGTCAATTAATTGTTCTTGTTCAGAATTTCGTGGGGAAAGAAACCTGCCCCCTTTGTTCAAGGCGAGTAGCTCTGGTTACGTTTCGACGAAGCTTCAATCGTGTCATCCTAATTTTGCCAGACCCTGTATCGTCATGCATACACCATGTCTCACAAGAAAGGGTAAGTAGTTCACAACTATTCCGATTATGAACTATTTTTGGAAAGATTAACCAGTTTTTGGTTACTAGACAGTCAGGTAATTGAATGGCAAAGAATAAATGTCACCGGATGCCTAAAGTGCTACAATTGAGACATTTGATGGATGAAAATGAACAACAAATTGGGGATAATAGAGCGATTTGGTGAGCCATACCTGTGATTTTTAACTTTTCTGATAGCGTAAACCTTTTGAGTGCTATCTTGAGTTGGTCCAGCAAATTTCTGTCTCAAGAAGGCAGGTTAACTAGCAGAACATTCAGTTTTCCCGATTTTTACAAAAAGTAGTCAAAATGCAAAATAAATAGCTGCCATGTACGAATCTCATTGAACCTCGGCATTATTACAATATTGTTGAAGTTGAATACAGCTTGGCACGAGGTGGTAACCGACTTTGTTCGACTAAATACTGTTGAATAAATACTGCAAATACTGAATATGGTAAATAATACTAATAATACTGAAGAATAATAATAAATACTGAAATACTGCAAAATAAATACTGCTGAATAGGGAATTCTTCATAGTTTTTGAAAACGAGGTTTGGCGCCTTGAGGTCACTGCAAAATTCAACCCACTCAGGGATTTTTTCATGTCTGTTCCAGTGTTTCGTCAACGATGACTGATCAGGTGCTTTGACACGAAGCGAATATAAACATTTTGAATTGTTCAGAACTTGGATCACACAGTGAATTTAAATGTGACGTTCGAAAGTGATAGAGTTTAATGAGAGACGATAATTAACATTAGATAGGGAGAAAACTGCGCTTTGAAGTGGCATATTACACTCTGCCGAACAAAACACAACATAAGGAGAAACAAAATATATGTGCGGAAACTTATTCTTCGGTTTCTTGATCGGATACACAGAGTGGTAGGCGCCTAGGAGCAGTTCGGCTGATGAATGCGACGCGCGTCGACGTCGTCGCTGGAACGCCGCGCGTCGCATTCAGCCAGCCGAACTATTCGTAGGCGTCTTCGACTCCATGTATACGATCAGCAAACCTTATCTTGCTACAGAATGTGTGTACTGAACCGCTTGTGAGAAGATCAACAATTCTTATAAAAAGAACATCGAGATCCTGATGAGATCTCATCGGTTTCCCAACCGAATTCCCGGAATTATATTCAGAACGAGCAGTAAGAAACAGTTCTCCGTCCCTCCACTGCTTAAATGGCACTGTGCAAACGAAAAACATTGACACAATGGATTCGTACTGTGATGAGGTGATAAGAATAATCGAGTCAATCAGCTGCAGATTCAGCAGAAGGTGCAGAATACAAAGAGAAATCACCACAACAAAAACAGCAGCAGGAGTAGGTTCTTGAAGAAAACAAACAAGTCAGCAGTGGCCACATGTTGGTGTACGCAGGCAGGGATGGGCCGACCATGCGACACAGGGAGGCAATATTTTCACTACATCGATAGGGCGGCGACGGACGGGGTCAGCGAATCGATTCGAAATGAAATGAAATGAATAGAAAGAAAAGTGCGAGTCATGCATGAAATCTGAGTAATGGAAGGGTTTCGCGTCGCGAATGGACGAAAGTTCTAGGACTCGAAAACAACGGGAATTAATAGGAAAATGAAACAATAAGGAAATGGTAAAACACCAGAAAATGCGCACCGATTTATTCAAGAAAGCTACGATGTTGGCCATTTCTGAGGGCTCGATTCAACTTGTGAAGGCTGGTGGTCTGTACCCAGCAGCTGGTAAACAATGTGAAAACGAAAACTCGTTCGGGACAGTGCAGTTGATCAACGACTGTGAGCGTGCGGCGGCATGTGAGGTGATGATGGGCTGAGACGTTCAGATGGAAACAAAACATTTCGCCACCATCGCCCAGCACTGTTCCACACCTTTCCTCGATCATAAGGTGGCCAGTATTCAATGATCGGAGAAAATCGGCAATTGGTGAACGGTAGAAGGTTTTCGGAAAACTTGTCCTCGATTTTTTTGTTGGAGTTGGTAGAAGGGTTCGACTTCGATCCAGTTTCGTAATCTATGAAATAATGCAACTGGCAAGGAGTCTTATGTCCCCTCTTTAGTGACTGCAGGTAAGAGCACTGTTTCACCAATTGAAGTCCTTAACGAATAAAAGATACCAATGGAATTACGATTTTCAGAAAAAGTATTGTCTGAAAAATTGTGGTCTTGAGAGCTTCTTATAACCATTAGCCAGCTGGTGAAAACTGTCTCGCACCCTAGGGTATCAATAGGAGTATTGGGATATCTGTCCTCCTCTATCGACGGCCGATAAGGGCAAAGCAAAGCTGCTCATCGCCCCGCCCCCCCTGACGAGAGTGACCATCCTCTTTAGGTGATGAGTATGTCAAGAGTGCCCCGCTGCGTCGAATACTATGAATGCTCACGCGATGGTGTGGCGACTGCGGCATAGTAGCACCTCTAGGCGTGTTGAGTGGGGCGTCGTTTACACTTCCACCGCCGAGCGGCGCGGCAATCTCGTGATATGTTTGATCGTGTCGCGCCGCCCGGCGGCGGAAGTATAAACGACTCCTTAATCAGCTTGGAAATTGTCAATGGTGCCGCATGTGGCCGCTGGTGGGCGGTTGTTATGCCAAAAAGAATGAATCTTTTTAAGATGAATCAGACATTAGTTTCGCAAGTATTGGGTAACTTGAGGTACAAGATCAAGGTCAGGCGTGACAATGGGATCGGTCGGTGGAGAGTGCGCCCCCCCCCCTCCCAGAGGTAGCTCGTCACTGCGCCCCCCCTCGGCGAACAAAATATCGATTTTTTCTCATTCATTCCCTACTTTCTTCTTTTTTTTCCAATTTTTTTGAATACATAAAAATTTATTCATGTATTCCTTGTTGACAACTCTAGTTCGAAAGAGATTTTAGGCCTTTTTGACGCGAAAAATTACTCCCACTACATAGTACTATCCACGATCCGAGTTTGAGACCCCTAGCTCTTTATTGAAGGAGCCACTGGGATACCTACATTCGTTCAATGGGATTTGGACCCCTAAAACCGCTACTATCCCATTGAGGAAAATTCTCGGTAATCCCTCGTGGAAGGGATTGCGCGACATTTTTTACTACAACTTTTTGTGGAGAACAACTTTCCACCTAAAAAAGCAGATCAAAGTGTAATTTTTCGCGTCAAAAAGGCCTAAAATCTCTTGCGGACTAGAGTTGTCAACAAGGAAAACGTGAGTAAATTTTTATGTATTCAAAAAAATTGGAAAAAAGAAGAAAGTAGAAAATGAATTTGGAAAAAATCGATCTTTTGTTCGCGGAGGGGGGGGGGCGCAGTGCCGAGGCATCCGCTGGGAGGGGGGGGGCGCACTCTCCACCGACCGATCCCATTGCCACGCCTGACCCTGATCTTGTAGCTCAAGTTACCCAATACTTGCAAAGCTAATGTCTGATTCATCTCAAGAAGACTCATTCTTTTTAGTAGAAACAAAATGACTTCAGAAACATTGAAAAAAAAGCTCTTGTCCGGGGATACTTGATTTCTCCTCTTTGCATTTCTTGCTGCGGCAATTTATCCATATTGCATCCCTTCAGTATTTAACCAGTCACATGGGAAGGGGGCCAAAAACGAAAGAAGTAGAAAATCGAAGTGAAGGCAAATCCAAGCTTGAAATTTCAAAAAGAAACATGAGAAGCAGAACATTCTTCGTGAGCGGAGCAGAAGAAGATTCGTACTCGCACACGACCCAACTCTGCGCGCCCCCTGCAAGGTCTGCCAAACTGCGGCCCCCTGTTCCCACACTGAAATCATCCTAGAGTAGGCTTGACCCTGTACAAGATGGTGGCGTAGAAAAAGTAAACAAACCAATTTGAACGTATCATCATGGAAGTATATCAATTAATTTGTCATTAAACTTATTATTTTTGGTGATAAACGTATACAGTCTGCACTGAATGCAGTAACTATTTTGGTTCACTCTTGACAGTATAGTTTGCCTTGGCGCGAACCATATTCTTTTTGACGTTTCTAGCGTTATAGCGCGGGCCTTATATTCGCTATCACTAACTCAACAGCTTTTGAGAGCGCCTAAGTTGCTTCTACTCAAAAAACTGCCGCATCCAATGCGTGCATTCAGCTCGAGTGACCACACCCATTGAAAGGCTTTTTCGCAGGCGCACGTGCTCCAGACAGCAGAACGTGCTGCAAAATTTCACCGCAGGAGCACGTGCGGCGAAAGTTTATAGCAGGGGCACGTGCTGCAGGATAGCCCAGCGCTATCGTAGCAGCACACCGTCACGCGATAAGAGAAATTACCGAAAATGCCGGTTAAGTGGTAAACGACGGAGGCACGCCCACGAGTCCGTCATTCAAGGGTCGTAGCGATAGAAACGTATTATAGTTGTACAATTTCGAAAAAAATGTCGAACGAACGAAAATCGAAACTTCTTCGTTCGAAAGGTTTTCGAACGAACGAAAAATAGAAAAATTTCGTTCGAAAAAATTCCGAACAAACGAAAATTGACAAAATTTCGTTCGAAAAAATTTCGAACGAACGAATTTCGAAAAACTTTCGAAATTTCGGCGGTCGAGCGAACGAGAAACTGATCGTAATTTCGATTTCTTTCGAAATTTCAATTTTTTTTCGAAATTTGTCGGGAATTTCGAAGTTTTTTCGAAATTTGTCGAAAATTTCGAACTTTTTCGAAATTTGTTCGAAAGAATTCCGAACGAACGAATTTCGAAAAAATTTCGAACGAACGAAATTAAAAAAAATCTTTCGAAAAAATTTCGAACGAACGAATATGAAAAAAATTCGCTCGAAAAAAAATTCGAACAGACGAAATTTTAAAAAAAAATTCATTCGACGAATTTCCGAACGAAAACAAACGAAAAAAAATTCGAAAATTTTTCGAAATGTTCATTCGAGTACAAATATAAAACGTATGGTGAACTTTCGCAAATATGCCAGTCCAAACAAAAGTAGAATGACGTCGCCAACGTTCCAAAATTAGTTTTTTTTACAACATGCTATCTTTCGAACGCTCCCTGTGTTGTCGTAACCTCAGGCTCACCACGTACGCTCCCTTCGTGAAAGCGAAATTTGTTTTGATAGTCATGTAAATATTGACTCATTGGAGGCAGTGCTCTCGATAAATATCGTTTTAGGGTCTCCTACAGAAAAGGATGGTTCCAATGTCTAGGGCAAAAAAAGTGGGAAGAAAAGATGAAAAAACAATCCAGAGAAGCTTGCTCAACTTTTCCTCACTCCTTTCTAGAAATCTAGCACTCTAAAATCAGTTTCTTCCCAAATTAGGGAGCATTCAGAACAGTTCGGTATTCGTAATACAGTTATGATGATGGCATTGCCAACAAACTCGTCCTAATTCCGATATTCAACACGAGATTCCCTAAGACAAATGCAAGCGCAAGTGAAGTTTGTGGAAGCTTCTACTAATATACATATTAGCTCACAAGGAAAGTATACAAAGCGTAGGTCGGATCTGCCAAAAGGACTAGAGTCGTTAGTATCCCTTCTGGCTCAGCAGTAAAAATGCGCAGTATCCCGCCCCGAGCTGCAGGTTCAGAAAAGGTATGAGCATTTTCTAAGTCTTGCGAAAAGGCAAGGGCCCATCAGTCATTTTTTAGAGTTCCAAAAATTTTCCCGGATTTAGCTCAAAAGTTGTTTGTATGGGTAATCTCACTCACTCACTCATCCCGTTAGCTGGCGTCTGGTGGAGCGGGATGCCCTCTCAACCAATACACTGCTGTAGGTGCCATAGGAGCTCGTGCGGCCTGAACGATACGCTTCCAATCAAAACGGTTTGCAGCAACAAGTTTAGCGTTAAGGACACTGCACCGTTGAGTCTTCAGATCCTCCTCTATATGCTTGAGCCATGTCTTCTTCGTGGCCGTTCGTTGAATTCTCCACGATGGTGGGCGCTTACGCCACAGCATACTGTACGGGAGACGGGACGGGTCCATCCTACATACATGTCCGAACCATCGCAGTCTTCTTGTCTGCAGCTGTTCTCCGACCGTCGGTTGATTCATGCAGCTCTTCCGTATATCGTCGTTGCAAACATGATCACGAATCGCAATTCCAAGAATCTGGCGCAAACATCGCATCTGGAAGACTTCTAGCTTGACGAGGTCTGACTTTAGCAGAGTCCAGGTTTCCGAGCCGTATAGTAGTACGGGTATTCACAGCGCTCGGAACATTCGCACTTTAGTCTTCAGCGAAATGTTGTTTTTCTTCCACAAACACCAGCCAAGCGACGCAAACACACTAGACGCCTGCCCGATTCTGCTGCACACCTCTGCCGTAGCCGCAACTTTTCGCTCCTGCACTACCGACCCAAGGTATTTGAATTCCTTGACCTGCTGAAGCTCAACTCCTTCAAACTGAACAGATGCAGGCGAACCATCGGATGTCATGACCTTGGTCTTCTCCTGGTTGATTCTTAAGCCGTAGGAGCTTGCAATCAGTGCCATATCGCTTATCAAGGACGTTGCCTCCGCATCAGTGTCCGTGAACACTGCGCTGTCATCCGCGAACATCAAATCTGTGACGTACTCATTACTTCCGTATTGAACGCCTCTTCTGTTCTCGAAGACCTTCCTCATAATAGCGTCCATAACAGTATTAAAGAGCAGAGGCGAGACCACATCGCCTTGGCGAACTCCAGCGGTAACGGCAAACCCCTCGGACAACTGATCCCCAATGCATACGGAACTGGTAGACCCTTCGTACGTTTCCTGGAGGAGCTTGACTATCTTCCTCGGTATGCGCTCGCTTTCAAGTGCTCTCCACAGCGCCGGCCAGTGAATACAATCGAACGCAGATTTGAAGTCTATAAATGTGATAACGACACGCTTCCCAGAGCGAATTCTCTCTTCCATTAGCTGTCGAAGTGCGAAGATCTGATCACTGCAGCTTCTTCCTGGCCGGAACCCGCCTGTTCTTCACGACTTGTTTGCTCACGATGACGCTGAAGTCTGTTCTCAATACCCCTCATGAAGACTTTGCCAACGAGAGACAACAGACTGATCCCTCGGTATTTTTGCAGTCTCTAGCATCACCCTTCTTGTGTATGGGCACGATTGTGGCACGTTTCCAGGTAGCTGGTATTTTCTCAGACTGCCAGATAAGAGTAATCAGCCGATGAAGTTGGCGCAGCAAGACGTCTCCGCCAGCCTTGATGGCTTCCGCAGTGATTTTGTCCACTCCTGACGCTCTGCCGTTTTTCAGTGACTTTATCGCTGCCGTTAGTTCATCTACAGTGGGTTCTGCATCGAGAACTGCATCTCCGGCCGCTTCAACTAGCGGTGGCTCGACAAGCGGTCCTTGCGGCGCTTCATGACTGTATAGTTCACTGAAGAACTGTCTCCATCGACGGAGGCGCTCGTCCACAGAGCGCACGAATGACCCATCTGCATTCCTGATACTATCGCTTGTTGGTTTCGTCCTTCCTCCGAGCCGCTTGAGTGTCCGATAGAGAGTTCGATAATCATGCCTGCTCGCAGACTCCTCCAAATCAGTAGCTACCTTATTCCAATACGACTCTCGTTCCATTTTCAATCTGCAACGAAGCTCTCTGCAGAGCTGACGATATCGATCGAAATCGGTCAATTTCGCTTTCTTCCTTTCTTCTATGAGACGTATGGATTCATCTGATATCCATGGCTGGATTCGCTTACGAGGGGCACGACAAAGTGGCTCTGCACATTCCACGATGGTGGCTGCTCTCTGCTGTTCTTGTTCATCCACAGATGCATCGTCTGCCAACAGCGCAAACCGATTCGACAGTGCCATTTGGAATAACTCCTTCGTCTCAGGTACCATCAAATGTGCCCAGTTGAATTGGCCTTTAGATGGCTCCACAATCCTAGCTCGTTGTAGACGAAGCTTCACTACTGCACGTAGAAGGTAATGATCTGAACCACAGTCGGGTCCTCTCATTGCACGAACATCCTTGAGCAACGACCTGAAACGCGAGCTCATCAGTACGTAGTCTAACAAAGCTACGTCTCGTCCGGAAGGATTTCTCCACGTCAACTGATGCTTTCTGCGATGCTGGAAGTGACTGTTTCCAATAATGAGTCCATTGAAAGCTGCAAACGTGAGCAAGCGCAGACCATTGTCGTTCATGTCACCAACGCCAAATCGGCCCAATACTGCTTCCCAGCCCATCCTGTCTTTTCCAACGTGTGCGTTGAAATCACCTGCGACTAGAACAACGTCTCTCTTTGAAATCGTGTTCAGAACGTCCTGAAGCTGAGCGTAAAACGCGTCCTTGTCGGAATCCGGGCTAGGCTCTGTCGGCGCATAAACTGTCACAATATGTGTCCTTATAGTTCCTTTCAGCGTGAGGACAGCGATTCTGCTAGAGATAGGCTCGAATGTCACAACGCTTCCAGCTGCTTTCCAGTTCAGCATGAATCCAACGCCTTGATGGTGTCCGTCACTACCGGAGTAGTACAGCATCATCCTTTCTGGACTATCTGGCACCTGGACAGTCATTGTTCCACTTCCACTGATCCTTAATTCAGACAGGGCGGCAACCGATACCTTCGACTTCAACAGTTCCCTGGCAATGATTTCTTTCTGCCCGACATAATGCCGTGATCGTGCATTCCATGCCGCGAACCGCACCTCCTTCTTCGGCGTTACCAATCGTCCATTGTTGTGGCCAGTGGCATACTTGTCACTAATACCCTGGGTCCCCAGTGCTGGCCCATCGGCTGCTCCGGATGCGGTAGCAGTATCGCATATTCCTATGAGACTCTCCATGGTTACCACCTTAGGTTTTCCAGCCCGTCGGTAGCATGGGGGGCCAACACTCCTCCTTTCTCATCCGGGCTTGGGACCGGCAATGGCAATGGGTAATCTAGGGTGGTAAACACGAATCTGGACTCCATTTGTCGAAATTTTGACGTTTACTGTAGGTTACGGTAGGTAACATGTCATTTAGGGTGCAAAACCCATCTTAGTACTTTGAAAATCGAAAAACGGACGTTAAATTCGTACCCTCCACCCCGAATATCCCCCGTATACAAATTTTGAGTAAAATCTGAGATTTTGGCCAAACTACCGCATACCCACCGTAACCTACCGTAATCTGCAAAAAATCGATAAACGGACTCCAGATTCGTGTTTGGCACTCCAAATAACCATCAGCAAATGATTTTGAGACTTATCTATCGCAGAAAACCGGAAATCTTGGAAGTGACCTTTTTCCCTCGAAATTTTCCCCGGTTGGGAAGCTTCAAACGAAATTAGCCGAAAACTTTGGAAAACCGACTAATAAACCACAGATTCGTGATCAGCGCCCCAATATTCCCCTGGGAGAATTTTAAGTCAAATCTGGAATATTTTTCTAAAACGCTTCCAAAGCCCTCTACTCGGTAGAAATAAACGCCCAACCGAAGATCCGTACAAGTCCAAAACGCTGTCAGTTTAGACAAGGTATGGAAAATGTGCCTTCACCCAAACTTTGCCTAGGGTGCTAGTTTTAGGCGCTGAACACATTTAGGAGGTCCGTTTCCAGATTTTCCGAAGACTAACGCGCTTTTTGGAAGGTACAAAAAGCACAAAAATGTCCTTTTTATGCTTGTAACTCCTTGGAATCTGCAGCTCGGGGCGGGATACTGCGCAGTTTTACTATTGAGCCACAAGAGATGCTAACGACACCAGTCCCTTTCGCAGATCCGACCTACGCTTTGTATACTCCCCTTGTCAGACAGTAGCAAGCTAGTAGCCAACTATAGCCCCCCCCCCTCCTCTCCAGCCCGTGCAATTAAATACCTTAAAGGCACAGTACACCCTCAGATACGAATTTTGAGATTTTCGTGTAATTTTGTAGAAGACCCCTCCTGTATGACACGTGCCAAATGCCAAATCTCATTTCCTCCGAATAAGCGAGGTATAAGCGACCACCAGAGGCCCGACCCTCTTCGCTCACCACCACAGGCCCGACTCCCTAACAGATTTTCGAACTCGATAGCGGCTCGATAGACGGATGAATTCTAACAAGTAGTCGTTCTTCAGTCCATTACCGGACTGTCTCCTTACCCTGGCTTTCTCTGACGCAACGATTTCGGATGAAGAGAAATACAGGCCTGAGACAAGTCGTCCACCAATTTTTCACCCCCAAAATCTAGGCATCTTTGAAGAACCATAACTCTTTTAAAAGGGGGTCTTGGACGATTTCAGAGATTTCACTGTGATCACCGTGTGGCTCTCTCTAAGATGAGCATGGAATCTCAATTTAATTTTTTTGGGTGTCCTGTAAAGGCAGTGGTCGCGATCAAATATGCTTGTCGTCTTTTTCTTTCTAAAACCTTTTCTGGGTCTCGAGTAGAAGAGCATCAGCTGGCTTGAAATTGAATCTCAATCAATGAACCTTCGGATTTATGTAAAAATCTAGTCAAAAACATTGACCCGAGTGCTTTCTTTCATTGCTCAACTGTTTTTATTAGGTAAATTTAGATTTATTTCCTCCTCTCAATGTCGATGATTTTTGACAGCTCGGCATGAGGCTGCGATCTTTTTGGTTGGCGCTGTGCACGTGTGCACGAACTAGCATCTTTGGGCCCTAGAAACTCTAATTCTAGCCCGTTTTCCACCGCGCTACCTTCATAGTTTTTCAGCAGTTTTTTATCTAAGCTGATAGTTTTAGTTTTTAGAGTTTTTTTCGATATTGTTTTTCATTGTGACCACTTCCTTCAAAGTTTTGCTCATACCGCTATCACGGTTGAAGTTTAGGTAACGTAAATGTTGTAATAGCATCTGCCCATTGCTGGTCACAGAGTGTGCTTCAGTTAAGATTGGTTAGAGGGCTCAGTGGTTGATGGTCAGAGACAGCGTAAACGCAAAAAAACGCACTAAAGGTGCATTCCTTGGGTTAATTACGCTTTTCTGTTTTTCTTTTCATCGTTTATGTAGTTTCTCTCTCAAAAAGGTAAGCCCAGTAAGTAACGATAAGTAGCAATAGAGTTTCCCTAAATCGTCTATTTTCGAAAAAAAATGCTCTTCAAAAACGCTGAATAACTCTTTAAAAACTCTTGGGAAATATTTCAAACTTTTGCCCAAGCCTATTTTGCGAATCCGGTGTAACAGGGGTTCCAGGTAACAATGATTTTGCGTTTTAAACTTCTCGGACAAGCTAATTCCCATTGTGCCTCTTTTATCAGCAAATGCTTCAAAAACAAGAGGGCGCATGTTTGGATATTTAGATATCTCAAAGTGGAGAGTACCCTGAATTGTTTTTGGAGGTCACGAGCTTCTCTAGCACACCAGCCAATGCTAGAAGGATATTAGTATCTTACATCCCTGAAGGCATACAGACTTCAGACAATACTAAAGTTCTTCAGACAATCATCTATGGAGTGGCCTTTATTCGGAATAATTTTCTAAATGCAGTGGTTGCGATTAAATATGCTTCTCTACGTTTCTTCTCTGAATCTTTTTTTTTGGATTCAGAGTAGTAGGACCTGTATAAAAAATACGAAAAAAACCCATCTTGGGTCGAAATATCAGCCTCAACTTTCCGGTCTTTTGATGGAGACGAGCCCACCCCACCCCATCGGCATTGGTGATCTCCAGCACCAAGAATATCAGCTGGCTTGAAATTGAGTCATTGAACAATCGCCTTGCGAGTTATAGGGACCTTAACATGCCAATTCGTGCACATCCGCCCCCTGGGCGGATGTGCACGAATTGGCAAGTTAAGGTCCCCATAACTCGGAATAGAGCCGGTTTTTTGCTGCCTAACCTCCGTGGTTTTTAGCCGTTTCCGCACCAAGCTAATTATTGTGCTTTCCTCCAAAACTTTTTTTTTCATCGTGATCATTGCCTTTAATGTTCTCACTTTTGGATTTGGATGTGAAAACCGTCCAATGAGAAGATATATACAAATAATTCCGACCGATTTGTTCAAAACACGCCTGTCATGACTCTTCTCTTCTTTATGTTAGATGACCAGAAGAAGGTTTTCACATTTTTGAACCATGGAGTCGTTCCCATTGTAGTCGGCAGTAACATTATAGATATACACCACTGATGTATTGAACTTTCTAGATACTCTCGCCGGTCACTAACTTTGCTTCACTTCAGCTACTAACAGCAAGCTACATTTAGGTTACATTACTTTATTGCACATGTCCTTTGCTACTCGCCCCCCACCTATTCACGGACAAGTAGCAGTAAAGGGAAGAAAATTGAAAATTCGGGAGCAACCGAGTGATCATGAGTTCACTATTGTGGCTATAGTCGGCCACTGGCTTCCAACTCCTCGAAAGGGTTGTATAGCAAGGAAGAAGCACGTTTACTTTGTAAAAACGACAAAGCACAAAGCGCATTTAGCGTTTTATGCGTTTGCTGCGCTTTTCACATCCGAGTGCCAAAAATTTACGAGCTTTCTTATTGAGGAGCCGGCCATGTTTTCGGAAATTACCCTGTGCATTCAAAGGCAGCATGCTTGGTGCTTTTTCAAAAGATCGAACTCAAACTGAATACGTATAGTAGGGATGGACCCTAGTGGTACTTTGCGTTCCCTGTTGAAGGTTGGCACAATTTCCGTGTTGTGTACTATAACACAGGTGCACCGTGTTTGCGTCCACTTTCAATGAGGGTCCCTTCATTAAGCTTCCGGTAGAAGTGCTACTAAATACTTGCGAACTTTCAGGTGGTGTCTTGGTGGCTGGTACTTTCTTGACTTCCAGTTTCAGTGACCGCCAATATAGCGCCTTCAAAAAAATACTTGAAACGCTTTCGAGATCTCAAAAATACTCATGCAGCTGACTGGAAATCGGGTGTTTTTCAAGCCTGGTTTGGGCAAAACGCACAGTCCTTAAAGGACGTGGAGCCGTAAGACGTGGAGCCTTTCTCATTCGTTTGCGGACCACGTTCTGAGACCGATGAATGGCTCGCAGAACTGTGAAACTGTCGACGCGCAGGTTCAAAGCTCCCTTGATCTCGCTGGTGGACCTCATGGAATTCGATGCCAGCCTCACGACTGCCCGTTCCTCTCAATCGTTCCGCTTCCTTGGTCGTCCAGTTCGTGCTTTATGCAAGCACAAAGCAGGATCTGCAAGGTATCGAGCAATGCAACCTCGAGTTCGTGCAATTCGTTGACTCATAAATCGAATACTGAGGCCCACTTGGCTCATGAGATTAATTTGAGCTCTTTCGCTTCCCGACAATCTGGTTCCACGTGGCATTTGAGGATAAGGAGCAGGAACATTCTATTGTTAAATAGATTTCATCAAACCGTAATTTTTTCCACTGAAAGTCTACAAGATTCAGGAAATTCCCAAAATTCGCCTGCTACTTTTTCATATACAGTGCGTTCAGAAAGTATAGGGACACCCTCGAAAATCAAGGTTTTTAAAATCATGTTATATTTGGCTATCAATACTGTTCATAAATGAATTCAACAAGGTGAAAAACCTCTATTTGTTCATTTCTATAACAGCTGAGCAATTTTACAAGAATTTATTTCAAATTTCAGATTTTTTTCGCCATTCAGAAAGTATAGGGACACAACACAAAAACAAAAATTATTGAACAAAGAAAGAAATAAACATACAACTAAAATGAAATAGCAGCACCACCATTAGCAATGATCTCAAAAATTCTCTTTGGCATAGAATTGATCAAATTGGCGATGACGTTTTCATCCAGATTGGCCCACCCTTCGAAGATAGCGACCTTTAGCTCATCTACCGTTCTGTACTGCTTATTGTTGGCATAAACCTGGCGCACAAGTATGGTCCAGATATTCTCTATCGGGTTACAATCTGGACTACACGCGGGCCATTCCAACAAACGGATTCGATGACGTAGAAACCAGGTTTTTGTAGACCTGGACACATGTACCGCCGCGTTGTCTTGCTGGAAAGTGAAACGCTGACGTCGTGTTTCGGACAAAAAGGGCAGTAGATGTGTGTGAAGAGTTTCTTGATATTCCTGCGAGTTCATGCGACAAGAAATGAAGGCCGATTCCAAAACACCTTCGCTACTGAATGCTTCCCAACACATCAGCGAACCACCGACGAAATTCCGTCTGCTGAAAATCAATGGATCCTTGCGGAGATCTCGCCAGTAGGATCGAGCACCATCCGGTCCGTCAAGATTAGATTTCTTCGCGTCGGAAAAGATGACCTAATTTTTTTTGCGTCATTTCTCGATTTTTTCCGGATTTTATGAGACTGCCTTACCTTTGCCCAATCAGTTGCCATGTTCCTCTTTGCAAATTCAAGTCGAGCCTCTTCATGGTTAGCAGATAACGACGGGGCCTTCTTCATCACTTGTCGGACAATGTTTTAACCGCCATTTATGGTGTTCCAGACTGTCGTTTTCGAAACACTGAGCGATAATTCAGACTTAATCTGGTTCAGCGACAGTGTGATGTTGGAGCAGAGCCGAATAATTCTCCGCGAATCTTGATTGATGATCTTCTTCGGCCGTGCAGTACGTTTTGCAGTACCGTAGGAATCTGGATCTCGCAGGAACTGGTTGATACAGTTGACAGAGCTTCCGAGCTGGGTAGCGATTCGACGTTGGCTCAACCCGGCAACGCTGAGCGCACGAATTTGAGCTTGTTCAGCAGCACTTAGAGCAGTACCACGAGCCATTTTAGGAGTAAAGATATCACATGTACTCACCTTGAGTTTATGCAGCAAACTTGCAACGGGAAATTTTGTTTGGATTAAAAAATCTGACTTTTCGAAGGGTGTCCCTATACTTTCTGAACGGCGAAAAATTCCAAAAGTTGAGATAAAATCTTACAAATTTCATAATTGTTATATAAATAATCAAACATGAGTTTTCCATGATGCTTAATTCATTGATGAACAGTATTGATCACCAAACACAAAGTTTTATTGGGAACCTCGATTTTCGGGTGTGTCCCTATAGTTTCTGAACGCACTAAAGTTTTGCATCGGCCAATTTGGACACTTTCCGGTGCCAGCCTTGTCAGATTTGAAGTACTCTTATGAAAATTTGTACCCGGGGGTTTTCGAAGGTGTAGCGTCGATTGACATTTACAGTTTTTCTGCTCGGCTCACAACAAATCCAGAAGCGCGAAAATTGGGGTATGTCATATAGTCTGGCCGCGCAGTGTATACACTGAGTATCATAAAGATAGGACACCCCCTGATTTTGCCGGTCTCGTGTTTGTTGTGGAAGATAGATCTTTTCCGTCAATACTACTGTGATCAGAATGTAAAATAACCCTAGTATACCTCTCTTGGGTTAGATCGAATATTTGTGCACTTTTCTAGAATAAATTTATGTTTTAAATCGCGTATCAAAAAGATAGGACACCCCTGGTTAGAATAGAATTTCTCGTCCATTAAAATTGTGCGACCCCAAATCTAATGATAGATAGGCCTTCCTCGCACCTGAACTGCAACAAATACTCGATTTCGTATACATTCGACCAAACTGATCTGCCTTTGCAAGTCGATCTTGCTCCATTTCTGGGGTGTGGCGTGTTGTAGCGTAGAAATCGAGAGAAATCGCCGGCTATTGGCTCAGGCCCGACGAACTAAAATATCTCGGAAATTCTTCGTTTTGTTGACATCAAAACTGGAGACTATCCGCTCTGAACAAGGTTATTGCCCAGCAAAAAAGCCGATCTCAGACCTGCTCACAGGAACTTTTTGGATGTCCTGCAAGAAACTGCAACTTTGTCGCCCGAAAACGTTGGGAAATGAATGTAGGTATTACTCTGATATCCTCTGGTACTCGCTGGAGTTCATCCAACTGCTGGCGTACACAAGCTGTATAGTTCTTTGACGGGCAAATGCTCTGACGGATTATGGGAGATCTACGTTCAGAGTTCTGAAGGCTAGATTGGACAGCGCCTATCCTCAAAATCCTTAAGTAGCACTTCCGACCATCAGACCTATTGACAGAAGTCTCCTTGCCGTCAGAAACCATCGCCTATACACAAATAGTCGAAGCAGCTGTCCTATTTAGCCATCGGAACTACGGTTACAGATCTCCCATAATCTGTCAGAGCATTTTCCCTTCAAAGAAGTCTGCAGCTTGTGTTCGCCAGCAGTTGGATGATCTTCATGGAGTACCAGCGGTTACTAGAGTGACACCTACTTTCATTTACCCAAGTTTTCAGGCGACCAAGTTGCAGTTTCTAGCCGGACATCCAGTAAGTTCAGAGAACAGGTCTGAGGTCGGCTTCTTTGCTCGGCAATAACTATCTTGCCAAGAGTGGCTACCCAAAAGACATGTTTTCAACGAAATGAAGAATCTCCGGGCTGTTTTAGTTCGTCGCGTCTGAGTCAATGGCCGGCGATTTCTCTCGATTTCTGCGCTCCAACAGGCAATAACCGAGAAGTGGAGCAAGATTGACTTGCAAATCAGATCAGTGTAGTCGAAATTATACGAAGTCGAGTATTTCTTGCAGTAATGGTGCGAGGAAGGCCTATCGGTCATTAAAGTTGTGATGACAGAATTTTATCGGACGAGAAATCCGATTTAACCCAGGGGTGTCCTATCTTTTTGATACGCGGTTTAAAACATAAATTTATTCTAGAAAAGCACACAAATATGCAATCTAATCCAAAAGAGGTATACGGGGATTATTTTACATCCTGATCATAGTAATGTTGCCAAAAAGGTCTACCGTATTTCCTCTAATAGAAGTACACCTCTATTTGAAGTACACCTCTATTAGAAGTACACCTAGAAAGGAATGCTGAGTATTAGAAGTACACCCTGGATCCAAGATGTTCAACCTACGCGTGGTGGATCTGTGGAGTCGACGTTATGGAGACTCATCAAACGGACATCAATCACTCCATGTGGAGTTTTTTCGTGTTGGGAGTGTAGTTGGCTGGCTGCTACACTCCTCTGTATTCTACTTCTACGAGCTGGCATCGAGATGAATCCGGGATCGCGCAGCAAGACACCGCGATGTCCCTGCTGTCACTGCGGACTATCCGCTCAACATGCAAGCATTCAGTGTGGTGGTTGCCTAGGCTGGGTGCACCTCAAATGTTCGGGATTGTCCAGCTATGATGACTACACTCATGCTTACTGTTGTATGTCTTGCTCTGTAAATCCTCCTAGGGTTCCTCAACAAAGTCTTTGCATTTATCAACTTAATATCAATGGCCTATGTGCCAAAATTGCTGAACTCACAGTGTATATAGATCGCACTCAACCTGATGTCATTCTCCTGCAGGAGACCAAGCTTAGCCCATCCTCCCCCTCCCTTCCCCGTCTCCCTGGTTATTTGTCTTATCATGTTCCACGTACGTCTCACGGTGGTGATGTATCAACATTTGTAAAATCTTCTATCCCTTCTCACCTAATTGATCTACCCACTGATGATGTTGTAGAATGTCTGGGTGTTCATATTGTATTACAAAGTGGCCCCCTTGATATTGTCAACGTCTACATACCCCCATCCACGTCCTGTCCTAACGCGTTTGACCCCTCAAATTACTTACATACTGTTCATACTGCCTTGTCATCTAGTTCGGTTGTAGTAGCTGGTGATTTCAATGCTCATTCTCCCTCGTGGTTCTCTCCTCTAGAGCCTGACAATAGAGGTGAGCTCATTGAATTATTCGCTGATGATTGTGATCTTGTGCCTATCAATGAGGATTCTCCCACTCGTCTTCCGGCAGTGGGTAGGCCTTCCTCACCCGATATCACCCTTGTATCATCCTTGCTAGCTATCTCCTGTAACTGGTCTACCGATGTGGTCCAGGCCAGTGATCATGTTCCCACAATTACGTCATTGGCTTTGTCACTTAATAGCTTGCTTGCTCCGTTCTCTGGCTCTCGTTGTAAGTCTTATTCCAATTATCGTAAGGCTAACTGGGACCTATTCAAAGAGGTGTTGCTCAGCCAGGCGGCCGACTACCCGAACAACGGAACAGTCTACGATAAGGAGAAGTTTATCGTCAAAGCCATCGAACGTGCCTCCGAAGCAGCTATTCCCACTGGACGTGTAAGGACTTTTCACCCAAACGTGCCCAGTGAAGTCCTCGACCTGATCACGATGAGAGACGACAAGCGAAGATCGGATCCCAATAATCCTGCGGTACTGCAGCTGTCGGACGACATCACCGAGCTGCTAAATCAACACAAGCAGCAGCGCTGGAAAGAGCTAACCGAGTCGATTGATTTTGCCGCGGATGCCAGAAAAGCTTGGACAACACTAAAACGAATTTCTGGCAAAAAGATGAGCACGGATCGTAATATGCTCGAGTTTCCGTCTGGAAGATGCGAGCACGGATACAAGGCAGCTTGTCTGCTCGGCAAACTTTTCACATCAGCCTCATCGCCTCGTGATATGCAAAACAGACGAACAATGTGAGCAATCAGGAAGCTTAACCGGCTGGATGTCCCTGCTATTTCTCCCTCCGCCATTGACAAGATCATCAAATCGATGAAAAATTCGCGTGCAGAGGGACCCGACGGAATATCGGCTGTTCATCTCAAGCATCTTCCTGATCCCTATTATGAATTGCTCTCTGATCTCATTTATTCGTCATTCAGTTCTGGTGTTATTCCGGCGCGCTGGAAACAAGCTGTCGTCATCCCATCGCCAAACCTGGCAAGCCACTGGACAAGGCTGCCTCCCACCGCCCCATCTCCCTCCTTTCCCCCCTAGCCAAGCTTGCGGAAAAGGTTGTCAATCCGCTCCTCCAAAACGCCTTACAGCACAACACTCATCAGCATGGTTTCAAAAAGGAGCATACCACCATCACTGCCCTGACATCAATCACCGAGCATATCATCGCTGGATTTAATCGCAAGACCCCGGCTGGTAGAAGTCTCGTCGTTGCTATCGATCTCTCGGCTGCATTCGATAGCGTCAGTATCCCGCTCCTATCGAAATCCATTCTGGAATCGGACATGCCCAGTTGGTCTAAAAGATGGATTAATAGCTTTGTGAAGAACCGGTCCATTCGTGTCAAATTCGACGGACATCTATCGTCTTCGGTCCCATTGAAAGCCGGTGTCCCGCAAGGCGGGGTGTTGCCCCCTAGCCTGTTCTCGCTATTTCTGTCCGATATTCCTGAGCCACCAACTGGCATTCATCTGTGCCTGTACGCTGATGACATCACTATCGTTTGCACGGACTCAGTTATTGACCGAGCCACTGCCACCATAAACAACTACTTACGGACGTTGGCTGTGTATCTCAAATCAAAGTTGCTGACTGTGTCTGCCTCCAAGTCAAGTGTCACACTATGTACGACGGCTACTATCGAACATCGGCTTCATCCCAAGGTCATCTGGGATGGCCACGAGCTGCCACTGTCTAAGCATCCTCGACTACTGGGAGTCTTCCTGGATCCCTCGCTACGATTTCATGAGAACACGCGTATACGAGCTGCCGCTGCCAACTCGCGCAACAACATTCTTCGCGCATTGACTGGAACCACCTGGGGCAGCACGAAGGAAGTGCTACGCATGACATATAGGGCCATGGTGCAGCCGGTCCTGGAATATGGTGCCCCTATATGGACCAGACATCTCTCTGAATCCTCTTGGTGCAGATTGCAGAGAACACAGAATGCTGCCCTAAGGCTTATCACTGGATGTCACAAGTCAACGCCTATTCCGCACCTTCATCAGGAAACCGGCCTACTTCCCGTGAAAGAGCACTGCTTACTCCAGTCTCAGCAATTTCTAATAAGTATTGTCAAGAGCCCGACCCACCCAAATTACCATCTTCTGTCGTCTGGCCCCCACCCAAGAAGCATACGCACGCCGCTCAGTGCTTCTCTGTCTGCAGTCGATCAACAACGCTGGGCTACATCCGAGCTATCGCGAAGAAGACTCCAGATGGCTGAGCATACGCGGTTCGTGGCAGAGTACCTGTCTGATGCTCAGCCCAACTTAATCTATGGCGGCGACAGCGAAGCTGGACTACCGAGACGTACCCGAACAATCCTCGCTGGTCTGCGATGCGGTCACTCCAGATATCTGAAGGCCTACACTCATCGGATTGATCAGTCAGTCCCAGATAAATGCCCCGATTGTGAATGTGCTGGACATGATTCATTGCATCTATTTTCATGTCCGGCCAGGCCTACAACCTTGTCTGCTCGAGATCTATGGTACAAGCCGTGTGAGGTGGCTAGCTTCCTACGCCTCTGATGCGATGCTCTGTTCGTGGCTGACAAGAAGAGAAGAAGTACACCCTCTATTTGAAGAACACCTCTATTAGAAGTACACCTAGAAAGGAAGGCTGAGTATTAAAAGTACACCTCTATTAGAAGTACACCTAGAAAGGAATGCTGAGTATTAGAAGTACACCCTCTATTTGAAGTACACCTTTATTAGAAGTACACCTAGAAAGGAATGGTGAGTATTAGAAGTACACCTATATTAGAAGTACACCTCTATTAGAAGTACACCTAAAAGGGAAGGCTGAGTATTAGAAGAACACTCTTTCAAAAGTACACTTTTTTTGCAATGGACATCCGGTACTCGAGTAAGTGTTTGGCAATTCGAATGGAGCATTTGAGAGAGTCCAGTTTGGACGGGATGTTTTTTTTTATTGTGAGGTTTGAATATTAACAAAAACACGAAAAAACTATCGGCCACCCTTTCTCGGTCGAAGATTGCTGGTATGGGACAACTTCCGATGTAACTTCACCGAACTTCAAATGACCAAGAAAATAACACAGAACTGAAACTTGATATTGCTGATATTCGCGGCGTACTCAGATATTGGTGGGGATTTTCCCTAGAACGACGACGAAACTTTCCTCGAAACAACTGGGGAAATTCACCTCGAATCGAGGGGAGGCTGAGGGGATCTCCGGCCAGCAGGTCTTCCCTTCTTCTTCTTCTTCTTTGCAGCCGCAGAAGGGTTTTTGTCATAGGTTCAAGAAACGGGCGACCGAACTTGGATTCAACCACAAATGCATTGTCGTCAGTGAGGTGGGCCTCACCGGACAGTCGAATAGATGTGCTATAGTGTGGCCAGGGTTACCACAATCCGGACACTCGTCAGGCTTACTGCTGTCGATCCTATGCAAGTATGACATCAGCATAGAGGAATGCCCGCAGCGCAACGAGGCGAGGGAACATCTAGCCCGCCTACCGAGTTCCTTCTCGGTGTTGCTGACTTCAGGTGGTGCGATCCCCAATATGAAGTTGACAGCCACCTTACTCAAATAATTCCTAACAAATCGGGTGTGCTCCGCACGTAAAAGACGAAGACGATCCAATTGGGAGTCTGTCCGTCTCTGTATATTGACTTTCTCGGGAGCATCCGCATAATGATTTCTGATATATCTTCTCTCTCACAGGATTCATAATCATTCTTAATGGGTGATCAGGCTGCTTGACGATGTTAATAGCCAGTTGCTGCGCTTGGAGTTGACAGTGCTCCTTAACAGGCAGAATACGGGCTTCAGCATGAAGATGCTCAACTGGAGTGCCCTTTGCACACCCAGTGGCAATCCGAAGCCACGATGAATCCGATTCTATGTGTTTCAATACCGGTGATGCATACTCCAACGCCGGCTGCAAGATTGCCTTGTACGTGGTAAGGATCGTCTCCTTACTGCATCCCCACGACGTACCTCCCAGAGCTCGTAAGACGTTGAGCTTAGCTCTCACTGTAGCCTGTTTCTGCTCAGTGTTTTTATGGAACTTCAGCGAAGGATCCAATACTAGACCAAGCAGCTTCGGGAAACGTGCGGCAGGCAGACGAGCGTCATCCCAGTTCTTCCGATCGCCAGTCTTCCCCATGCTGTCGTAACCCAACACCCCTTGTTTATTGATTGATCAAAAATCAGCAGCTTCCTGTTCTTGGAAAACTGGAATAGGGCCAAAAATATTCACTTCTAACGAAAGCTTACAGAGAAGCTTGTTATCTCCCTGAAATCCGGGCAGTGACACCTTACACAGTCATTGAGGGGCAGATCTGCCCACTCTATTTGCGAAGGGCGAACCACTAAGACTGGCCAGTTTGTATCACCATATACAATGCGGCTTTGTTTTCTCGTTCATCACGTTCAGGGGGAGGCCATTGGAACAACCGTGGAGCGAGCTTTTCTTGTTCTCCCCCCGAGTCGACTGTTTCGAACGTCATTCGTTGTGTATAATTCGAGGGAGAGAGGGGCAAGACGTCTCCCCGGAAGGGGACGTCTTGCCCCTCTCCCCTCAACCGAGTGATAATGACCAAATCAGGTCTATTGTCCTCGGGAACTTCCCCTTAAATATCCGAGGAATGCACGGAGTTCGTTTAGGTACTTTACAAGAATTCTGATCTGATTGGTTTTTAATCATTCAAAGTTGGCCTGTTTCGACGCAAGACGTTGACCTTAAAGGCACAGTACACCCTCAGATATGAATTTTGAGATTTTCATGTAATTGTGTAGAAGACCCCTCCTGTATAACACGTGCCAAATGCCAGATCTTAATTCCTCCAAATAAGCGAGATATAAGCGACCACCACAGGCCCGACCCCCTTCGCTCACCACCACAGGCCCGACTCCCTACCAAATTTCCGACCTCGGTAACGGCTTTATGGATGAATGAATTTCGACCGCGTCGCGTCCTTCAGTCCATTGCCGGACTGTCTCCTTATCCTGGCTCGCTCTCGCTCAACGATTGCGAATGAAGAGAAATACAGGCCTGAGACAACTCGTCCACCAATTTTTCACCCTCAAATTCTAGGCATCTTTGAAGAGCCATAACTTTGTTCAAAGGGGGTCTTGGACGATATCAGAGATACCACGGTGATTAGCGTGTGACTCTCTCCAAGATAGGCATGAAATCTGAAAATTAATTTTCTGGGTGTCCTGTGCCTTTAAAGGTATCGTACGCGCTGAAAACCATGTCTCGTTTTTGAGTTGTTAAACCCCTATAGTAACTAAAGTCAGCGAAAAGCCCCCTCGAAAACGTTAACTTTTCAAGAAAGAACCGTTTTGAAAACCTTCTGCAAATCGTTTGAAATTCGCGCCGGCATCGACTCGGGATAGGTACGCGGATGGCGCAAGGAGCAGTTCTACAATATGTCCAGTTGCGCAGCGTTGGAAACAATTCGCCGACGACTACAATGCACTGACTGCACTGACTTGCACTGACTAACAAAAATACTCACCTGGGCCCTGCACATCTTCCTCGCTCGTTGTGTGACGAGAAATTTCCAGTCGATAATGCCACTTTCGTCCGACGGTGCGTCAGCGTACAGTGGCATGCCCTGTACTTAGCGACGCGACGTTCTGCGCAAATATTGCGAAAGTGCCAAATGACTGACGGAAGGGCCGGCCCCTTTTGACGGAATTCCTTACTTTCCACTTTCTCTATGCTCACAATGGTGCGTTTTTGAGCAGCCAAGCTCGTTGTACGTTCTCACAGAGGCCCAAGGAAGGGATTGAGAATAAAAAATGGAAAGTGGATTTCAGCGCGTACGATGCCTTTAATGGTCCTTGAAAAGTCAAGATTCCCCAGCGTTATGAAGGTTGGATCATTCCTGTTGTGGAATCGTTTATACGGAGAGGAAATCAGGAGTCATCAATGGTAGACTTTACCAACAGTGGATGGTGAACGCAAAAACTCGCCTCTTGAAGAGCTGTTCTCAAGTCGCTCAAGAACCGCCCTTTTTCAATCGCTCTGGACGGCTCGAAAGGCGATCAGTTAAATTGTTTTTAAGGCTAACAAGTCGATTCCGATTCGTCTCTTTCTTTCCCACAAAGGCGTGTTAACAAAATCGATACCAGACTTATACGATTTTTGAAAAAAAAATTGACTCGGGGAGGGTGTGAATAGTGGTCTTTAAATATGATATCAGTGATAAGTAAATTCGATTCGGCCTAAGTGCCCAAGTTTTCGGGTTTGCGGTCTGAAATTTGAATACATACAAACTCTCGGTGTTATACTGGAAATCTCTGCCAGAAATGCGAACAGCCTATCATTGGAAATTCAAAAAAATGTGCCGAATATTAGTAGTACACCCTCTAATTGAAGTACACCTCTAATAGAAGTACATATAAAATAGGGGCCTGAGTATTAGAAGTACATGTACTTTTAAAAGAGGAAATACGGTATCTTGCTCAACAAACACGAGAGCGCCAAATTAAAGGGGTGTCCTAGTTTCATCCCATTTCATCATGGGGACCCACTCGTACTCCTCAACGCCACGGCGTTGGGCGTGTGGCGCAGGACGTCGCGTTGGAGTATAAATACTTTCTAGGCGCGTCACGCACGTCTATCCTCACGTGTGAGCCTAGACGGTGATTAACGAGCACTGCCGTAAAGGAGGGCGTGGCGTCTGGCCATTTATGCTTCGACGCGACGCCCGCGCGTCACGAGTATGAATAGCCCCTTCTATCGTGCGCTACAATTTGATAAAATCACAGCGCTGTGTTACAAGATAAAAAAAACGGTAAGTCTAGTAATTGAATAGAAGCTTCACTTACTTTTTGGTGATTTGGTGGTGTCTGTGAGGCTGACGACGGCCTCACGATATTTGCTTTGGAAACAAGCGCTCAACACGCGGCAAACTTCTTCGGAGACGAACTGCAATTAAACATTTGTCAGTCACCTAATCTTCCCACACAATGGAGATAGGTGACTTGCTCAGCAACTTTCTTTCTGCGGAATGTTTTTTTTTCATGGGTTCGCATAAACGCTATGAATGGCCTTATACCACGGGCGAGGGAAGGCTAAGGTCTGCTTTTCAACACATAGCCTTCTTTGAATGCTAGTTGTTCCATACGGAATTCAATCACATTATAGGGCTAGGAGCTCAGGAGCAGCATTCATGATGAAATCTGTGTTCGAGCTTCCGACAGAAACGCTTTATAGGTTTGGAGAAAAGAAAAGCGAATAAATAGTATGTACATGAATGATTGTAGAAAGGAACAGATAACAAAGTCGCGACCTAGAAGTTGTAGGATGTCGATATTATATAGATCATTATTTATTCACCTTCAACAGAGGCTTTGAGAGTATTGAACACGGAGAATAATATAATCATTCTCGTTCATGCTTGTGTAAGTATGCTACTCTTGAGAAAGGTCAAAAGGATCTCCTCGAAAACCTCAATTGGTGAAGAATAACAAGTTTTAGAGAACTTGAGAATGGCACACGGAATTCGCGCCAATGCAGCTCTCTAGTTCTTCAACAGCCGCAAGGCAATCCATTCCAAAGGGAAAATGACTATTCTAACAAGGAAAACCAATCCAGCGCATTTGGGAGAGCGCATGAGGTTGTTTTTCTACAGTAACCTAAAACGGTCGTCCGAAAAATCGAAAATAGGGTTCATAATTGTGTTCAGCGCCACAAACCATCCTCAGGACAATATCTCTGAAAATCATCCTCAGGACAATATCTCTGAGTGCAGGAAAAAATTCCAAATTTCCGGGATCCACCCACAGCTTTAATTTTGTAGCCTCTTGTGGTGTGGGTTTGGGTAGCATAGACATCCCCAATAGCTCAGGGACGGTTTCTGAGATTTCCATATAATTGTGAAACAGACCCTACCCGATTGGACAGAAAATCTCAAGAGTCGTTTCTTGGATGTACTGTGCATTTATCTTCGCTCACTTTGAATTATGTACAGTGAAATGATCCTTGTAAGACTCCCTTTTCTCAATTTTCGGAGTACTTTTCAGACAGGCGCCTCATTGAAATTCAAAACTTAGCCATAAATCCCAAGGACAATTGTAACGGTATTACAGAAATCATGAGAAGACAGCGAAAAATCCTCGAACAGCTAGCTTTTAGTGAAATGATTCGAGCATCTGGACTGGTTGTCTGTGACGACAAGTGAGACATCTATAGTTACGACTGGCAAATAATGGATATATATATATATATATATATATATATATATATATATATATATATATATATATATATATATATATATATATATATATATATATATATATATATATATATATATATATATATATATATATATATATATATATATATATATATATATATATTCGAGCGATATAGCGTGCACAACTATATCGCGAAAGTATCCTGCACATTGCATAAAGGTGTCGCCGTCCGGCACACCAAGGCCTCTGGTCCATAACACCTTAGGATCCGTACCTAGGGAGTTCATGGAGTCTTTGGTCACAAGCCACAGTTTCGCCACCCTGAACTGTCGATCGCTGTCGAGTGATATTCAAAAAACTGCGCTATTCAGACTTCTGAGCTATTTCCATGCACCGTTTGCTGCTTTGCAGGAAACCCGCCTCAAGGATAGACCCGTCATCAGCGTCGGAGAGTACACCATCTACTGCGGTAACGCTGACGATAGGAGAGTGGGAGGCTGTGCAATACCTGTAAGGAAGGATTTCAATGGTATGGTCAAGGAGTTCGGCTCAACGTCGTGTCGGAATGCATTCGTACGACTGCGGGATCACAGAGGATTCAATCTGTGGATAGTGAGTGCTCATGCGCCCACTGAAACCGCCGAAGACAATTCGAAGGATGCGTTTTATGAGGAACTAAATACGTTGCTGGCCAGGATACCTTGTCAACATGCTGTTGTCGTGGGGATTGACGCAAATGCGAAGATGGGACTTGATCAGGAATCCGAAGTACTCGGTAAATGGTTCTACCCAGTGGAGCAAACATCGGACAATGGCTACCGCCTTGTCGACTTTTGTGAACGCAGTGGTCTGATTATTGCATCGACATTCAAGAGGAATCATCGCCGCCATCAGCTTACGTGGCAGGGACCAACCCAGCTATCTCCAGAAGAGCAGCGGAAGCGGAAGATGACAACTTTGAAACTACAGCTTGACTATGTCCTGACGAGGAATATTCCAGTATCGGACATTCGAAGATCTAGAGCTGTGTGGGATGTCGCATTCGATTCGGATAACCGTCCTGTTCTGTTAAACTTCACTGCGAGGATTCATAAGAGGAAGCGAGGGGCTCAGCCTCTCCAGAGGATTGACATGACAAGTCTCAGAGATGAAGAGTGCAGAAGGAATTTTCGACAACGCGTTTCTGTTCACATCGGAGTACGGACTAAGAAGAAACTTTGCGACGCGGATTCTTTTGTCAAGTGCATCCAGGACGCTTCGAAAGAGGCACTCCCGGTTGTACAGCCTAAGAAGAAGTTCGCCTACGTCTCGGAAGAAACAACATCTACCTACAACAGAGTATGTGTTCTCCGAACTGCAGGAAACTTCGTGGAGGAGAAGCGTCTGAGGAGGAAGTTGCGTCGGCAGCTTCAAAGTGACCGCGAACGAGAGTGGACGTGTAGAGCTAAGGAGTTCGAGAAGGCTTGGGGGGAAAAGAATCCGAGGAAAGCCTACACGTTGCTGCGACAGTATAGCGGGAAGATGAAGAGATGTTCTCCTGTCTTGAACACTACCAATGGAGTTGCAGTTGGTGATGCGACGCTGCCAATATGGAAGGATTACTTCAGTTCACTACTGAATCGTCCAGCGCCATCAGTACCTGAGCTCCCGCATGTTCAGAGAGCACATTACGATGTCAGTGAGGAACCGCCGACTGAGTCTGAAGTTTTGGATTGTGTCCGGAGAATGAAGAATGGAAAGGCTGGTGGAGATGACAACATCACTGCTGAAATGCTGAAAGCTCTTCCTCCGTCTGGGATTCGTGAAATGACCAACACCATCCGTGCTATATGGATGAGCGAAAGGATACCCGATTCGTGGAGACATGCGATCATCGTACCTCTTCACAAGAAGCTATCCGTCACGGATCCTAAGAACTACAGAGGAATCTCCCTACTTCGTGTCATGTACATGGTTTTGAAACGTATCATTCTCGAGCGACTTATCAAACATCGTGAAAGAACGACCAGAGACGAGCAAGCCGGTTTTCGACCCGGAAGATCGACCATCGACCAAGTGTTCGTCGTGAGGAGAGTAATTGAATCGTGGCAGCGGTATTCGAAGCCGTTACAGCTTGCTTTTTTGGACTTTGAAGCCGCGTTCGACTCTCCTCATCGTGATCGATTGCTCAATGCTCTGCGAGCAGATGGAGTCCCGGAAAAGTATGTTCGGTTAATCGAGGACATGAACAAAGGAACAACAGCAGCAGTTCGTACACCTGTCGGATTTACGTCAGCTTTCGAGGTGGAAACAGGAGTAAGGCAAGGAGCCGTTGCAGGACCTTTTCTTTTCAACTTCGCCGTTGATGACATCATGCGTAGAGTTGCAGAACAGTTTCCTGCCGATGTGATCCTAACACCATCAGGACGCTCCCTTGTCGACCTGGAGTACGCCGACGACATCGTGTTATTCGCTGAAAACAACGCAAAACTGCAAAGGATTGTGAACCTCGTTTCGAAGTATGCCGCAGCCTATGGACTTCGTCTTCGTCCCGACAAATGCAAGCAGATGTGGGTCTCTCAGAGGCCTCCAACGGGAGTTTGTGTGGACGGACAACGTATCGAACTGGTAGACGATTTCTGTTATTTGGGCTGTTTGCTGAAGAACGATGGTAGTTATGCAGCGGATATTCGACAACGATGTGCGAAAGCTACGTCTGCATTTAATTCTCTAACCAAGTGTTTGTGGTCTACCACCATCGCGAAGGAAGTCAAGTTGCGTGTCTACCTATCCGCTATTCGCCCTATCATGATGTACGGATCGGAGACGTGGGCAGCACCGAAGACGCAGACGGAAAGGTTGGATTGCATGGAGAGGAAGCTTTTTAGGCGTTTGCTTGGATATTTCTGGCCGCGTGTATGCCATAACGAAGACCTTTACAAGGAAATCGACGCAGTACATAAGCGCTTGACACGAGGGAGGTGCCAGCATCTCCTAACGCCATCTCAAGCAGCAATGGAAAGTCGACTTCGACTGCTCGGGCATATACTAAGAAGAACGCCGGATCGTCTCGTACAACACGCTTTGAGAATGCTTCCAAATCCTGTCTGGAAACGGCCACCTGGGCGTAGGCGAAAGTTCTGGACGGATGTGGTTAAAGAGGATTTGAAGTCACTCGGCATCGAAAGACAGTTCAGGCGCGATGTTTCGTTTCGCAGGAAATGGAATAGTGACAGCTGGATGGAATGTGTTCAAATTGTGGCTGAAGACCGTGAAAAATGGACACGGCTGACTACTAGGACGGCACACCTCGGTGAAGATGCGGAATAACCGCGTCAGGCGAAAGCCAACCGATTAAGTCAAGTAAGTCAAAAAATATATATATTACGCAAAGCAATATTGCAGAGATCGAACGGAAAGAAACTCCTCGAAAACGAACGGCAGATATTCTAAAATTGGAAACCACGGGTACACAGATGATTTCATCTTCCCAATAAGAGTTTCTCTGAGAGAGAAGGCGCGAAGACAGTCGGTGGCGTTTTATGTACTTTTGGCGTCTGATAGGGAAAGTCTTGAAAGATCCGCGACGTTCCGGGAAACGTCGAACTGGAAGTTGTAAAGCGCGAATAGGGTATCAAACATGTGTGCTGCGTTTTCCCAACGGAACATTCGGTAGGTCTAAAACAAACTAAAACTGGCAAAAATAGGGTGCAACTTCTCTCTAAGTGACTCCCATGACTGCATTTCTTATTTCTACGAGTGCAAATTGGCTGTTATGTGCAGCTGGCACCTTTTCTTCGAAAAACACCATACCTGAGAGAATCTGAATTTTTTTATGAGTTTTTTCACCATGTAAAATTCATACAGTACCGAGCATATTTTTTGCAAAAACGGCGTTTTGCGGCGTTTTTTGAGTTCACAAAGCGCCGCATCGCCATAACTCACTTCAAAGTTGACTAACTGAATTTTTCAGATAGTTTTCGTGTTCCTCTCAGTAAGGCGAATGTAATGGTATGTGTTGAGAGCTCTTTTAGCTCTAGCATTTTGTTGAAAAATGTGTATTTCCTTCTAAAATTCACATCGACCACAGGTCAAAAAATTACAGATTTCTGTTATCATGACCGACTGATCAGTTCATTATGAGGGGTTTAGAGGTGCAAATATGCAAATTTCGATGAACTTTCGGAGTTGAATCTATTCTTTTGGAACACTATCGTATAGGACTAAATGGAAGCAATCCAGAAATGACTTCAGAATTGAAATTGGACCACTTTGAAGCAAGTTATGGCGTTGCGGCGCTTTGTGAGCGCAAAAAACGCCGCAAAACGCTTTCTTTGCAAAAAATTTGCTCGGTACTGTATATACATACCCCAATGGTATATGCCCAGATAATCAAAGAAAAATTTTTTCGATTGAAGTATGTTTAGTAGTTTTCGATGAAGGGTTGGCAGGCAAGTAAGTCAACCGAGTGTCGTCTCCTGAAAATGAAATATAGTGCTATAATGGACTTTGAAAAAAAAAGGGATTCCCCTAATCGCCTATAATTGGCATTTTCTTTCACTCTGTTTGTATGCATACGAGTGTTCTGATCCTCAACAATCCTTTATAGAGCGGAATTAATTAAGAATGAGATTAAAGTGACTATACAACTTTTCATCATCAACCGAAAAGGCTAGCAGCTGTGACTGCGTTCTATGAAACAACCGAAGCAGAGGCGCTTGTCGCACCAGCAGCAGCGGGCCTTTCCTTCGGGCACGACGGACAGAATATTGGCGTGGTCCTTGAAACCGGGCCAGCTGTCAACTAGTAGAATCGTTTGCTGAGGTGAGGACGATCGTGAAGGAAATGGGCGATAAGTCGAGCAGTAACGCGAGGTGAGAACATTTTGTTTCGAACAGAGAGACGAATTCCCCTTATGCCATAGTTGTCAAATCGACAACCATGATCCAACTCAAAGACGTGATCTATCATGTGGAATCTCAAGGAAACAGCCCCTCCGTTAAGATATTCAACAAATTTATACCATAAGAAGGCGCATGTCAGTCACAGAGCTTACTGGGTAGGTAAGCACAAAAAACATAAATGCTCAAAAAAATCACAAAATGAATCGGAATGTGAAAAAGATGCACATTTGGTTAACGAACAGACAGAGGGAAGTCAAACAGTGTACAAATCGCATAGCTGGATTCGAACCTGTGATACCGCCCCTTTTTCGCTGCCTCGCTCAGAGAAATGAAAACATGTTACATGTGATATAAAGTGTAAGATACTTGAGACATTCAAGTATGGTCTACAGCAATGTTAGTAGGACCTGGTGAGGTTGCGGACTCGTCCTAACATACGGTAGTTTGTTAGTGGTATCACTCATTTTTCCGGAACAGCTTTGATAGATCGGTGAGTCTGTGTGTTCACCGATACGACTACATCTGTGGAAGCAATGAAAACAGGTGAAAATGTGAGAGCGGAAGCCGAAACTCACCGACCAATTTTAGTTATTTCGAAAAAATGACTGATAACACTATCAGGCTACAGTATGTTAAGGAGAATCCGCAACCTCACCAGGTCCTACTTCCATTGCTGTAGACTATATATTACCTTTATATCGCATGTAACCTACACTTATATTACATATAACATACACTTATATTACATGTAACATACACTTATATTTCATGTAGCTTGATTAGAGCTGCAAGTTGAAGCTCGATACTTTAAGGGTGGAGCTGCAAGTTCCAGGCTACGGCTTCAGGTACGAATCAGCAAGCTTTAAGCTCTTTTGTACATCCCAGGAGCTTAAAGCTTGCTGCTTCATGACTAAAGCGGCAAGCCTGCATCCCACAGCTTCATACAAGAAGCAGTGGGCCTAAACAGACTCAAAAAATATTCCATGTCGCTCCCTCTAATCCTCCACACGGTTAAAACGTATCATGAGGAGTGAGAAATCAAAGACTCGGCCAGGGCGAGTGACCACCCTGTCGAAGGTTAATGCGAATCACTAAGGTATGAGGCGGGCCGTATGCTGTGCAGGTTTGCAGAAGGTGTTCAGCATGGGCCCTCAGTTGCTGGAGATAATTGAATTATGTTACACTTATATTACATGTAATTTACTTGAGTAGAGATAATTCACATGTAACTTACATTGACGGAGATGTATTACAAATATATTGTAATCGTCTCTTATGTTACAAGTATTATGTTTTCACCATCGAAAACATATTACTTGCGACATTTAGCCTGCGAGCGAGGGACCGATATATTACACCAGCGGCGTCGCCGGCTGACGCCGGCCTCTGCCGCTGGGGTCCGGCTACGCCGGCCCATTTGCCGGCTTCGCCGGCATCTTAAGTATAAGGCGAATGAATCGAACTCCGCTAATTCTATGTGAGATGGCGTTCGAAGTTCTCACGCTTACCTAGCTTTAAGAGGTCCTAAAGTGGTAGTTCATTTATATTCAATTCTGTAAAGATAAAGACAACCGCTGTTTGAGATTTAGTAAATGCCTCCATGACCAACCGACACCCTGCTACCTTTATTGCCAAATGAAGTATAATGATGTTTGTGTTTTCTGGATGCATATTTTGATTAACTCACATTTCCATCGTATATAAACCCGATTTAGAAAGGTTGGTGCATATAAACAGCTAAGCAGTTGAAATGAGTGGTTAAGGGGAGGGACATTGAAGAAAGGGGTGGTATACACTCTCTTATAGATGCACAAAACGATTTTGAAGCTCTGCGCTAACCCACTTCGGTCCCGCACACTTTCTACGGCGTCCGGCGCACTCTACCTTGGGTCCCGCACACTTTTTCGGCGTCCTCTGCACTCCCACTTGGGTCCGCACACTTTCTACGGCGTCCTACGCACTTCCACTTGTGTCGCACATTTCTACGGCGTCCTACGCACTTCCATGGGTCCCGCACACTTTCTTCGGCGTCTTGCGCACTCCCACTTGGGTCCCGCACACTTTCTTCGGCGTCCTGCGCACTCCCACTTAGGTCCCGTACACTTTATTCGGCGTCTTGTGCACTCCCACTTGGGTCCCGCACACTTTCTACGGCGTCCTACGCGCTTCCACTTGGGTCCCGCACACTTTCTTCGGCGTCCTGCGCACTCCCACTTGGGTCCCGCACACTTTCTACGGTGTCCGGCGCCCTCTACCTTTGGGTCCTGCACACTTTCTACGTCGTCCGGCGCCCTCTACCTAAGGTCCCGCACACTTTCTACGGCGTCCGGCGCATTCTACCTTGGGTCCCGCACATTTCTACGGCGTCCCATTACGCACCCTCCATGGGTCCCACACTTTTTCGGCGTCCGGCGCACTCTACCCTTGGGTCCCGCACACTTTCTACGGCGTCCTACGCACTTCCACTTGGGTCCCACACACTTTCTACGGCGTTCTGCGCGCTCTTGAGCCCGTACCCGTAAGGTAACCCGTCTTGAAAGTCAAGCCGAATAAACGGTCAAACAAACACACAGAGAAACGCACACATACATAAACACACACACGCACACACAAATTTACCAAAATATAATATATATAGTAGGATGTAACATACAGCTGTCGAGATAATTCTCAAGTAATATACATTGGCCAATTTGTATTACATGTTTATTATTTCAGGCCTTTTATATTACATGTAATATGTTTTCATTTTTCTGAGCGTGGTCCACTTCGTTATCCTCTCGACCACCGCTGCTGATAACAGATTTCTGCTTTAGTCGAGTCAAAAGAAGAGTGCAAGTAGTTTTCACGATGATTTTCGTCCCCGAGTTTTCCACATGAAACAATGCGTTGGCCTACAGGTGTTACCAAAAACACATTAAAACCTCGTTTTCAGTTTAAAAAATGGGCCAATCGAAAATAGAAGATTATTTCATGCAAAGCAGGATAAGTTAGGGCCTTAAGGAGAGAACGGAGCAATAGAGAGAAGAGAATGGCAAAGGACGGGCCCACAAAAGATTTCATTGTCACTACAAACACTTCCTGTGAGAGTGAAGAGGCGGGGTGATACCTGAGAATTTCGTAAACTTCCTGTGCGTTTTTCTCAATTTATACGTCATTTTAGTTCTACCCTGGAGCCACTTGATCATTATAGCCAACAATCTCAAAATTGAAGATTATCGTGAACACTGATTTTGAGCGTACCAAGCTGGTATTTTCAATCCATTTGCTCTGACTGAGAAATTTCAGTGAGGCTCATCCAGTTTTTTCTTCTGACCTACCAAAACTCCATTGAGAAAACCTTGCATACATTTTTGTTACTTTATTCATCCCTCAAAACTTTCACTGGGACTTTTCCCGAATAGTCGCGGGATGTGAAAACCAGTCCATGTGAGAGTAGGGAAAAAGTTGTTCCTCCTGAGCTCATTTCCGGAAGAGAAATATTTCCGTGTTTCATATGTAGGTTCCAGGAATTATCGTGTGCAACCACAAATTGTGGAAAAATTTGTCGTTCTCTCGCGTTCATAGCGTGTCGCAACGATTCATGAATAGCTAATATGTTTTCAGCATTTTAAGGTAGCGAATTCGCTCATGAAGGAACCCTTGCAATGCACACACAAAAATAGAGACGTTTACAAATCTGAAACTTAGTGATTTTGCGCAAACGCGTCGGATTCGCACAGACGGGGATCGAATAAGTAGCGGTAGACTCGAGAAGAACTATTTAAGTGGAATAATTCATGCCGAGTGAAATTTGGTCAAATAATCTCTCATCAGCACGTTGATGACGGCTTTGAGAAGGAACACAATAACATTCTCAGGAGGACGCCGATGACGTATTGAGGACAGAAGATGAAAGCGTTGCTGTCGACAATTCAATTAGAGTGGACTGAGGCGAAGGCGAGCCATGAAGAACATGCCAGCAGATGAAAATAAAGCAACAGCTTCATTGATTTCTGACAGCATTCGAGGAGTATTCAAGCGGAAGCATATGAGATTAGTGATAAGGGAAGGCATTAAGAAGATTCCCTGTGGCGGGTATCCAGCAAACATTTTGAGGTAATCACCATAGTAATAGGCTTCGCAAATTGTTACTGATAACCAAGAAATGTTACATGCGAGGTTCGTCACATTTTGCTTTTTCCAACATTTGAACTAGTGAAAAAGACTGTCTAACGTCAACGATGAGAGGAGACATTGGCAAAGTCTCAGGCTGCAGCATTTTTGAAGTGGACAGGTGAGCTGGAGGGGCAAGAAGCATCCGTCCAGAAGAAGCACAATGGCTGGAGAGTTCAATGACAAGAAGAGCGACTTGCGAGATTTTTTTCGATTGATTCCCGGATTTGTTGACATTTAGTTTTTTTTTGTTGCTCTCTCTATAAATCGCAATAATTATCGGTCGTCTATGTATGTGGCACACTTGGATTTCCATACTTTGAGTTACACTTACTTGGTACTTTTGAATTTTTAAAGGACTGATTTTCACAAAATCGTACGACAGAGCCGAACAGGTAAGCACGAGGATGAGGATCCGTTAGCCTGTCGACAGCTTCCTCGAAAAGCTCGGGAGCAGGGGTGCGCGAAAAATTTTCGGAAACGAAAAACGAAAATTTTTTCGATCAAAAATTTGTAGTATGCTTCCCTGCACTATGATACGCTGTAAAAATACACATTTTTCGTTTTTTTCAGTTTTTTTTGGTAAATCAATACAAAAAAAAACCGAAAATTTTTCGAAAAATGGTTGGACTCCAAATGCCCCATCTGTACCAAAAATTTAGTCTCAGAACGAAAATCATCCTTTCTCGATTTTGAGTCTTCAAAATTTTTTGGCACATCCCTGCTCGGGAGCTGCCAATTCCACTCTCCTTCTCTGACTAACTACTTCTTCGATCTCTTTTCACATGGTCATTAAGCGTTCCAGGTTAAGCACCAGATTCTAGGTTCTTAGGTGAGCAACTTCTTTTATGTTTCCCCTATCAAAATTATGTAGAAATGAGGTTTTAGCATATTTGGATGTTAAGATCTCTTGAAATGAAGCGTATTAAAAAATGGCAAATGTTCCTACGAATGGACAACTCCATCCGCGGTGTGGGAGGACTGGTCCGATTGGTCAGCTGATCGACGCAATTTTCACCCAGTTCCTGACCGTTTTTCGTCTTTCTCTCATCCTTTTTTCCTCACAAAAGTTCAAAGCTGGCGCTCTCAAGATAAAAACGGAAAACTCTTCCGTTGTGGACACTGTCCTCACCTTATTGTGCTTCGAATACCGCGAATTTCGGTGGCAAGCTAAAGACCACTTGAAGAGAAATGATTTGCTATACAAGATAACGACCCTGCATTGACCCGAAACTCGATAAAATAGGTTTTATCAGGGGTGCGTTCCAAGAAGATTTCCACGGGAGGAAAAATGAATCTGATAAGAGCCGACCAATGATAGATTGAGAGACCGCATGAAATAAGCCTATCTGTTAGATTATCATTCGTTATATCTTATCAGACCCATTTTCCTCCCATGGAAATCTTCTTGGAACGCACCCCAGGAAATCTAATTGCGCATTCTGATAGACCATGAAATCGCCTCTCAAACGACCCCTAACAGGTCACCGAACTTTTCAAAACCATTGCACAATTTCAGGCAAACGAAGGCCCTTTTTCTTGAAGTATTGGTTGGAAAATGAGTTTTCGTGCTTTTGGGTATTAACTTTTCAAAGTTAGAATAGGAAGAATGCCAATAATTCAATCCAGTAAGTACATACTATATGTGCGTTGTTTTTAGAACCTGCATTATCAATTCATCTGTGTCATTCCGTCGAAAAATGCTTGGCCGGGTGTTCAAAAAGGGCTTTGGGATCGCCGCCGTTGGCAAAGGAATTTCAAAAACTTTGGCGACCCGTCATAGATCTCTCAAAAGGCAATTTTGTGCTCTACAAAACAATATATTTAGATTTAAGAAGGAAATTCATTTTCATCGATTTTGTTTTTTACCCGCCTCTTTATCGATTCGAAAATCGACAAAATTGAATTTTAAGAAAAAAAACAGCAACGTTATTTTGTAGAGTAAAGTATTTTCTCCTGTATGCTTTTTACATGTAGCCTTGATTCGCGCAATTCGATGAGCGATTTCTAGTTCAAAAAGATGCGCAAGGATCTATTCATTCCCAATCTGATAATATTGTAAAATGCAGCGGTCGTAGCCCGAATTTAAAGCCATTGAAGGTAGGACTTCGGCGTACTTTGGCTACCGTAATCCGGCAATCGCTTTACGACTCAAAGCCCGATTTCCCTCGATATCGGAACCGCTTCGCAGCTTCATTCAGTTCAATCACGAGCGTTTCCGGTACAATTTCGCTCTGGAGCGTGCTAGGTCATCCATGTAGAGGTTGGATCACATCAGAACTTGTCAGCGCAGCGATTTTTTCAAACTTCCAAGCCTATTGTCCTGGAACTCTAGGCGTGATAGCTTAGAAAGGGGCACTCAAACTGAAAATCTTTCATTGTGTTCATTATTGATTTCAAAGGCCTCCTGACTCTACTGATTTTGCAAGGGAAGGAAAAACCCGGGTTGGTGAGAATTTTGCGGAGTGTGGAAAACTACGGTGTATACCCAGAAATCGTTCGTTGCAGAAGTTTATGCAATGAACTACTTCGCAAATTTTCCCTGGGTGGAGCCATAAGTGGGATCCCAACTAACAAGAATTCCCATGAATTCTGTTTTCGCGAAGAATTTTTCCAAAGGAATATTTTTTTCAGTGCCTGCTCTACTCATAAGGCGCAAAAAATTTTCCACCAAATCAACTAGAAGTATTCAAACTACGGAGCGTCACTATTTAGGTGTGATTCACATGCTTTCGCCAATTTATTTTTCTGTCTCTACTGCCTGATTTCACTCATTCGGTTAAGAAAACCCTAGGCTCCGAATTACAGAAAATCAAGCGTTCGCGGGAAAGCAAGAAAGTGCTTAATTCAAAAAAGTTTATTTCATCCTCAAATATCGAAAAGTCGTATTCAAATAAATCGAAGAGCGTGGTAGTGTTGACCGCAATTTGAAAAACTTGGAATAAATGAAGTTTCTCCAAGGAATATTGGAATAGTAAAGCTCTTCATCTGAAAACTCCTCCAGCCCATTTCAGAATGCTGTTGATATTCTCCGAGGAAATGCTTCGAAACCGTCCTGCTCTAGAGGGGTTAGGAAAGCTAATCGATATAACGAAAGGTGGTGAGTGAAATAGTCAATCTAAAGTGCGGAAGGAAATCGGGCTTTGGGTCCTAAAGCGATTGCCGGATTACGGTAGCCAAAAACGCTGAAGTCCTGGTCTAAGGACAACTCACAAGTGAACATGCGTCGCTCGTTATTTTCCCACCGTCGTCGCGCACTCTCTTCGCCGCATGCCTCTCGCCGCCCAGCACGAGAGCTAAAGCGTAGAAAAACTAAGCACACTAGCAAATCTAGATGAGTATAAGCTTATAGACCTCGTACTAGCATAAGGTGGTTTGGCCGCCACATTTAACGTTTTAGGGTAGCAAGAACTATTACCGTCAAGTTGTATAATACCGTAGCTGGCCCAATTCCTTTAGGTAATAACTTTTCACATAGAAGGTTAAACTATTAAGCTGATTTCCAGCCATATTAAAAAGATGCAGTCTTCAATAAGATGTATGTAAATTTCATGAAAAATGAACACACAAATAGAACGGAAAGTTTCAAAAACTATAAGAAAACGAGAATTCATTCGAATAAGTGGATCGGTGAAAAAATCTTCTAATCTTCTAAGAAAATAACTTTGGATTCAGAATAGTTATTCAGTCATCCAACAAGTTAGAGATTTCGTATAAAACTTAGGGGCATCAGCTTAGATACACTCTCTAAGCCTAATTGATTAGGACTGAATTGATTGAGGTTGATAAAGTCATTCACAAAGGAATATTATAAACAATTGTTCGTTGAGAAGTTTGATTATAAGAACTTCTGAAAAATGCTTTCTGATGTGAGTTTTTGAGCATCAATTATCTTTCCTGGCAGATGTTGAAAAGGAGGATTCACTCATTTTCCCTTAATATTTAAGAGAAACATTATTTAAAGACTATGACGGCAACGCATGGTTCACACCTCAAATAAGATTAGAAAACAAAGAGTTGAAAAGTTAAAGCTCTGGCTTGTTGAACAGAATAATTAGCAATTTTTCACTGTTGAAGTATTGGCAGTAACAGTGAGGAATTCATGAAGGTGCAACATCTTATAATAAATGTGCTTGTCGATGTTCTACACATTCGTTTTTGTTTTGCGATTTATCTGCCGGAACACATGTTTCCACTCTTACATAAGTTTCGTTTGTGCGATTGGGAGGCTTCAGTTCTTTAATTGATTATATGTAGTGAAGTAAAACACAATCACTAAAACACAGGCTACCAGCGAGATTCCTGTGCAAGAGCGTACTGGCACTGCCGGCGAATCTCCACCATGCCCGCAAAGCCATTGCGTTGATAGCCGAACGCCTGCTCGTCTCGCTACAGGCAGAAACTGAGGGGACAGCCGTGTTCACTTGTGAGTTGCCCCGTAACCCTGAAATCCTACCATCAATGGCTTTAGCCCGAATTGACGAAATAAACGACTAACCAAGTCTTTCGATTTTCCCGAAAAATCGAATTTATAGATTTTCTGAAGAGAACGATTTTGAAAACTAATGATAAATACTCTAAATTTCGATCGTTTCGAACCTACATGCGTCGTAGGTATATGTACTATTACATTACATACGTGACAAAGCTACGAAATTGGCAAGGAAATATTGACATCGGTGCAGAAAAGGTGAAAAAGAGGAAACTAATGCAAGGTTGAAGCAGTTCCTGTTTTAACTTGTTTAGACCAGTTGAACGTGATTATCCCCATATTCGCAAAGTAGGAAATTCATCAAGGAGAAACTTGAAAATGAGCTTTTAAACAAGTATAAACAGGTCAAAAATTGAACACTTGAGGGTTCTCCTCCAGCGTGGGCTGCAACTAGATAAATGTGGACTTTCTCTACTCAAAATCAGATGAAATGGATTGGAGGGTGACATTCATCCTTACCCTGTTGGCGGCGGTTAGAATGACCAGATCGCGTATCTGTCGATTACGTGGATCTGGTCCGATATTGACGCAAATGATATGGAGGCCGTCATCGAAAATATAGCCGACGGAGGCGATGATGTGCAACGGGACGCGAAGTTGGACGAGCTGAAACGAGCAATGTGAGAGGAGGAGAACTGCTGAGCGTGGGAAATATGTATGTATGTTAGCTGCTCCTCCCTCTCTTTATCGCCTTTGCCCGCTCCAGACAGTCACACAATAATTCTCCTCGGCGGAAAAAAGAACAGAAAACGGCAAATATCGGACGTCTAGGAGGAGAAAGAGAGCAGAGAAGTCAAAGCTCTTATCGTTGCTCTAACCACGGTCCCTAGAGGTATCAAACTTATGGAGAAAGTTGCCATCTTACATACCAGTTTGCGTTAAGGTTGGGCATATGGAAAACGTTCCGAAAAAACGAAAACCTGACTCCTGGGTTAGGGGTAATAGTGACGCATTTCAACTGACCATGTTCTATCCCGTTCACTTGATCTAACAAAAAAAAAACTGAAAGCTCCCACTGACTAAAACCCAGCGTCAAATATGAACACACTTTCAGCCTTCTGCGCGACTATAAACAAAACTGTAGCTCCTCAACTGGAGTTGAGAAGACGATAGAATTGTTACTCTTGTCTAACGAAGTATTCCATTGAGACCTCCGAGACTATTATCGGACCCGACCCGTCTAGTAGAGCGAGGCGAACTGTGAGGCCGCTCTGATTTCTGTCCGGTGCGGCTCGGGCCGAGAATCGCCTGTGCTGATAAGGCCTGGTGCATAAAGCTTAAGGGCAGAATGAAGCTTTTATCTTATTCTGCTTGCTTGGGCGGAGTCGGAATTAGGACTGATCCGTTTCCCATACACCGATGCTTGAATGATTTCCCAAAAAAAAAACTGTGCCCAGGGTTGATTCTGGATGGCGGACACAAATGTGAGTTGAAAGTTCAAAAACAACTAATGTGATTCTGCTTGATATATTTTGAGACTTCTATGTGTCGTTGTCTAAACTACAACTTAGAAAAATGAGAATGTGTCACCTGCAGGCTCTATGTCACCTTCAGTCTTGTTCTAATGAAAAAACGTGACTTTATTACCGATTGCATTTAATAGTAAGATAATTTAATTCTCTGGCCCTACTACAAATTCTTTGGAAATTGACATGTGGAGCCCGATAAGATTTTCAGTATTTTGAAGTATCGTCATGATTTGAACCGGCACCACGAGAGTTTGCAACTTATTGAGTTTGAAAAAGTACTGTAATCTTCATAAAAGGGATACAATAAAGGAGATTTCAGCTGACAGATACTACACATCCTCTGGTTCGAGACCAAATTTATTGTGTGCCATTGCGGACTCTCGCTTCGGACACGCGACACATCCGTTTCGTGCGAGCTTCCGCCTTCGCCCTTTATCAGCTGATCATGTGAGTTTCTCGAGATTTTCTTGGTTTTTACTCTTCCTCACGTCATTTTTAACAGCTTTTGACCTTTAGATGCCGCATTTGTTATATTACGACCGTTTGCTGAAGTTTTAATTTCAGGAGTAGCAGGAATCATCGGCTTCGGAATCTTCAACAGAAAATAGGGCATGACCTATAATAAGGAAAAATGGTTTTGGAGAAGTAAAATGACAAAAGCGCACACCATAAAAGCAGTTTCGAACAAAAAAAAAGAATTTAAATTGAAAAAAAAACACATGAAGAAGTTTCTTAAAGATTCGGGAAAACCCTAACAATAGAAAAATTGTGAAAAAAATTACGATCAATGAGAATCTCGCTACAGAAGTCAAAAGTCAGTAACGGACACTAAACACAGGTTCTAATTGGGGACCACTATGAAACGAAAAAAATCGTCGGAGTTTGGCGGTTCCCATTCGATGCCGACGATTCCCGCTATTCCTAAATTTGAAACATTAGCAAACGATAGTAATTTAGCAAACGTAGAGTTTACAGACCCGAAACTGTTGAAAAAAACGACGTAAGAAATAATGAAAACCATGAAAAATAGAGAAAACAGCACGTGATCAGCTGATGAAGGGCGCTCGCGGAAGCTTGTACGAGAGCGATGCGTCGCGTGCTCGCAGCGCGATTCCGCAATGACAAACACAAAATTTAACCACGAACCAGGTCATAGATTTAATCACTAGCTTATACTAGCTGATGGAGCCTCTAGTAAAGCACTATGATATCATTAATTGTTTTCAACGTCTTCAGCAACAGTGGAAGGAAAAGGTCCATGGCCTTTCCTAATTAAGGGCAGCTCAAAGTGTGATTAAATATAAATCAGTACGAAAATGAACGAGAAAAAATACAAGAACTTAATACTTTGAACAAGTCAAATGAACAGTGTAGGTCCTTCCCTACTCGAAATGTAGAGGGTCCGTGTGTCTCTAAGCTTCACACCTGAGCTGAAATAGACGATATCCGCAGCTGATGACGACTGATGCTGATCCGATGCGAGTCTGGTAGTAGACTGTGTATGGGCGCAATCGATCCTCGGTTCTAGAATCATCATATTGAGACTACGTAAACCAGGTGGGCTACACCTGCTCATACATACACTTAACTTACTCCTGCACCTTAGACTTACAAGGGCTTGATCGATGATCCGCAACAAATCGCTTCGACCGGATGGATCGAGAGAGACGAAACTCACGTCAGTGATCACACCCGCGAACTGGAATCATCAAGTCATAGCGTTGCTCTCGTGCTCGTCTCAAAAAGGAAACTGCTTTCAGCAAAAAAAAGAGCATTGTCCTTTAGCGTTAACAAGAACTTATAATTACTTGCTCCCTGTCTGCATAGACTGAACTCGATCATTACGTACATAGCAGCATTAGTAATGGTTAATCCTGACAACTCTGATCGCGCTGGAACAGTTATAGGGCAAGGGTAAACTGGATGCGCCTGATGGTTTAGCCAATGTAATGAGCGCATAGAACGCAGAGAGCTAAGTCAGCAGCACCCCACCAACCAGCTGTGGCCATTATAGTTGTACAATTTCGAAAAAAATTTCGAAAGAACGAAAATTGAAAAAATTTTGTTCGAAAAAATTTCGAACGAACGAATTTCGAAAAACTTTCGAAATTTCGGAGGTCGAACGAACGAAATTCGAAACTAATCGAAATTTCGAAATTTTTTCGAAATTTGTCAGGATTTTTAAAATTTTCTTCGAAATTTGTTCGAAAAAATTCCGTACGAACGAATTTCGAAAAAATTTTGAAAAATCGGATTTCGAACGAACGAAAATTGAAAAATTTTCGTTCGAAAAAATTTCGAACGAACGAAATTTGAAAAAAAAAATTCGTTCGACGAAATTTCGAATGAACGAAAATTGAAGAATTTTCGTTCGACGAAAATTCGAACGAACGAAATTTGAAAAAAAATTCGTTCGACGAATTTTCGAACGAACGAAAACGAACGAAAAAAATATCGAAAAATCTTTCGAAAATTTTTCGAAAATTTCTTTCGTGTACAACTATAGTAGCCATGTAATTGTCCCCTTGTCTACACCCTCTGCGAAGACAGTAAAAAAACAGTACTAGGCGGTCCAGAGAGCACTCAGTCTACTTCAAATTCACTCTCACAGCACACTCATTACAACGGAAAGTCCTGCACCCGATGAGTCCAAAGATCATCAATAACCTCTGGAACAATCTGATGTTCATAGGCCAGTGTTTTATAATGTTTATGAATAGTTCTTGCTTCGACTAGTGTCACTGATATTTTATTGCTGGTTCTCAAGAGTCAATGGACCGATAACAATCGAGAACGAACTCCAGGAACAAAAGAAAAAACTCATGAGAACGATTTCGTTGAAGATCTTTCTGTAAACTGATGCAAATGATAGGAAGGCAAGGTCGACTCCATGAGACACGCGCTCGCACCATTTTGCTGAGAAGTTATGTAGTGTATGCAGAGATTTGCTTGCACACCCCGCAGAAAAGTGCAGGAACGGGCACAAAGAACGAACATATCATAGAAAAAGGGAAAAAGACGATGCGGCGTACATCAAGCCCCCTTGTGCAATTAAGTCGAGTGAACGGTGTGGCTGCGGCGGTAGATCGCAGTGAGCGAACGAAGCCCCGTTGGCAGGTAAGGCGTCGTTTATACTTCCGCTGCCGAGCGGCGCGGCACAGTGCATTTCTGCAATATTGATTACGCGGCGCGGTACGATCAATATTATAGGATTGCACTTCGCCGCCCCGCTCGGCGGCGGAAGTATAAACGACCCCTAAAGTCGCAAACGCCGCACCGCCCGCTGCAGTGGTCACACCGTGTGGGTCCTCCTAAACAGGCAGCAGCGACCGTTTATCCATATGTGTTTCATTACGTTTGTTGCCAGTGTACAGATTACGACGTGTTCGGCAGTACGTGCAGCTTTTTTACTTTGCCCGAACCATAAAGCGCTCTGCAGAGCAGCACCGTGGCGTGTCTCGCTGCGACAAGAAAGTGTTTTTCCCGCTACGACAACAGCGTTTCCCTGAGCGACGCCGTCATTGAGCGGATTCGGAACGTAGCCTCAACCATTTCCATCGCCGGCGTGGAATGCTGCCGTTGATTAAAGGCCGTGGTCACGATGAAAAACGTAATCGAAAAAACTACAAAACTCAGCCTACTTCAAAAGCAGCTGAAAAACTATGAAAAACGGGCTAGAATTAGTCTAGGGCCCAAAGAAGCTAGTTCGTGCACAAGTGCACAGCGCCGACAGAAAAGATCGCAGTCTAAAGCCGAGCACTCAAAAATCATCGACATGCAGATGAAGAAATAAATGCAAATTTACCTAATAAAACAGTTGAGCAATCAAAAAAAAAGCGCTCCAGTCAATGCTTTTGACTAGATGTGTACATAAACCCGAAGCTTCATTGATTGGAATTCAATTTCAAGCCAGCTAATGTTCTCGATACTAGAGATCATCGATGGCGATGATGTGGAGTGGGCTCGTCCACCATGAAAAGACAATAAAGTTCAGGCTTCAAATTTGGCCCAGAACAGTGTTTTTTTCGCGATTTTTTCTTATAGGTCCTTCAACTCGAGACCCAGAAAAGGGCTTAGAAAGAAGAAGACGACATGCATATTTGATCGCGACCACTGCCTTTAGGATTTTTCTATAAATTCGATCTTCTAAACACATTTCGCCGTTTAACTCCAACATTTGTTTTTCGGTTTTTCATTTTACTAGTTTTTTTTTGTTTCAATGTGTGACAGTTGTGATTTATGCGACTACCGCAAACCGTCTGCTGAAAAATCTACATTTTTTCTAATTCGGTACCTCAAAATCTACACTCTAATTAATAATCACTTTACGAAACGCAAAATTAAAGTTCACTTTACAGCTCTAAGCGTATTATTTTTTAGAAGATGTTTTCAGGCATTTTCTAAACTCTTGAAGAATATCAAAGCAGTGAAAGCTACTTAAAGTGAAATGTCATGTTGAATGAGGACGGACGTATTCGCAAAAAAAGCGACGCTAGCGACATCGCCGCTGTAATTCGGCGAAGCCTCCGCGCCCAACACGGCGTCAGGTTCAGAGCACGCTCCAGGCCTCTCGCTCGGCGGTGTGCTGCCGGTCGTCTCAACTCTGCACAGCCGTTAGGCCAATCACATAGTTTTGCGAGACGCGGTCGCTCCGCTCTGCACAGCGACAGCGTACGCCTGTCGCGGAGCCCCCGTCCTTTAAATCTGTCGCAGTCGCAGTGCGCTGCACAGCGACGGCGACAGTGCCAACAAGAGGCATCAGCACATTTGTAGTATGTCTGCCCTCCACGACACGTCGCTGCGACAGTTTCGCGACAACTGTTCCTACGACGGTCAGTGCCGTTGCCCATATGCTATTTCCACAACGATCCGTGTTAAATGTCACGACAGTCGCTCGTGACAGCGACAAAGTATGCCATTGACCTTGAGTGAAGAACATAGGTTCGTCGAGGTGGAGACAGCGGTCCGAGAGGTGAAGGTTCTTTAGGATACCTAGGTGGGGAATAGTAACGGTTCCCTAAAGACTTGCAACTTCAAATGTTGACGTTTTCTTAATCCTCTTTTTCTTGCATTCAATATATTCTCAGTTTTAAACATTAATTTTGGAACATTTTTTCGTTAGATGACGACCTCCTCTAGGAATTCACTAATCTTAATGAAATGATCTGCCTAGGTCATGAAAAAATTTCCTTTAGGCTGTTCTGGTTTCCCTTCTTTCAGCCTATTTCAGTATATAGAGTGCATTTTTTTTCGCCTGAATTTATCGGTTTTTCATCCATAACCTTTTGGTGCTTGGAGATAGACCTATGGTAAAGGTTGTTACCGGAATCTCGATGGAATTTTGCGTCGATTAGTGTTTCCAGCTTGGAGAAATATTTTGTCGATCCCTCAGCCTACTTCATTGTACGAACACCGGTTTTTCGACTATAACTCTTTAACCGTTGAAGATAGGGTTGTTTTTGAAATCTACGTAAAATTCTGCGTAGAGTGATATATCGGGTTGCTAACTTTGCTTGCTCCATGAGCCAGCCAGGTCGGTGGAGCCGAGCTCCATAGTTATCTCCATAGGGTGCTCTCACCTCATGGTTCAAATGAGAGACGCAGAGTTCTGCTGGAGCCAACAACTGGGCTCGGCTCCACCGACCCTTCTGGCTTATGGAGCAAGAAAAGTTAGGAAACCGATATATCGTTCGACGCAGAATTTTACGTAGATTTCAAAAACTACGTACACCGAAACCCTGTCTTCAACAATTTGAGAGTTATGGGCGAAAAACCGGTGTTTCGTGAAATGAATTAGGCTGAAGGACCTAGAAAGTATTTTTTCAAATTGGAAACACTATTCGACGCAGAGTTAGATCGAGATTCCAAAAACAACCTCCACCAAAAATCTATCTCTAAGCACAAAAAAGTTGTGGACGAAAAACCGGCAGTGACACCCACTCAATCTTGAAAATGACTTGCATGAGAATTGGGCCACTTTCATTCCTTCTCGAGGCGTTTCACCGGTTGTTACCGGTTTTCCCAATGGTGGAGGTTCCCCCTTTCACCTGCCCAGAGGTGAAGGTTGATGGAGTACATGGCTCCACCCAACGAAGCTATGGTGAAGAGTGTCGGGCAAATGAACTGCAGTGAGCCCAACGCGTTCTCAATACACACGAAGTTACGACGTGGAAACTTGATGAACCTGATAGAACACATCCGAACACGTATGGATAAATGGTCGCCGCTGCCTGTTTAGGTTTTCTGATACCGTGTCAGGTCACAAGACTAAACTTGGCAAGGAGAACTTACATGCATACGTACAAGAGGACAAGGAGAACAAATTATAAGGACATCCAAGCGAGCGCTGGAATTTTTGTCTTGGAACCAATGAGGGAAGTGACACAGATGTAGCCGGAATTCGTAGAGTCTAGACCACATTCTATTGAAAATTTCCTGACACACACCATTTTCAAGTCAAATAGGGCACGTCGGAAATTGAACGACGCTTTTTTGGGCCAAATATCATATGAAATCGAGTAATGAAAAACGAGTGAATAAACTTGACTTACTTGACTTAATCGGTTGGCTTTCGCCTGACGCGGTCATTCCGCATCTTCACCGAGGTGTGCCGTCCTAGTAGTCAGCCGTGTCCATTTTTCACGGTCTTCAGCCACAATTTGAACACATTCTATCCAGCTGTCACTATTCCATTTCCTGCGAAACGAAACATCGCGCCTGAACTGTCTTTCGATGCTGAGTGACTTTAAATCCTCCTTCACCACATCCGTCCAGAACTTTCGCCTACGCCCAGGTGGCCGTTTCCAGACAGGATTTGGAAGCGTTTTTAAAGCGTGTTGTACGAGACGATCCGGCGTTCTTTTTAGTATATGCCCGAGCAGTCGAAGTCGACTTTCCATTGCTGCTTGAGATGGCGTTAGGAGATGCTGGCACCTCCCTCGTGTCAAGCGTCGATTTCCTGGTAAAGGTCTTCGTTATGGCATTCACGCGGCCAGAAATATCCAAGCAAGCGCCTAAAAAGCTTCCTCTCCATGCAATCCAACCTTTCCATCTGCGTCTTCGGTGCTGCCCACGTCTCCGATCCGTACATCATGATAGGGCGAATAGCGGATAGGTAGACGCGCACCTTGACTTCCTTCGCGATGGTGGTAGACCACAAACACTTGGTTAGAGAATTAAATGCAGACGTAGCTTTCGCACATGGTTGTCGAATATCCGCTGCATAACAACCCTCGTTCTTCAGCAAACAGCCCAAGTCACAGAAATCGTCCACCAGTTCGATACGTTGTCCGTCCACACAAACTCACGTTGAAGGTCTTTGAGAGATCCACATCTGCTTACATTTGTCCGGACGAAGACGAAGTCCATAGGCTGCGGCATACTTCGAAACGAGGTTCACAATCCTTTGCAGTTTTGCGTTGTTTTCAGCGAATAACACGATGTCATCGGCATACTCCAGGTCGACTAGGGAGCGTCCTGATGGTGTGAGGATCACGTTCGCAGGAAACTATTCTGCAACTCTACGCATGATGTCATCAACGGCGAAGTTGAAAAGAAAAGGTCCTGCAACGGCTCCTTGCCTTACTCCTGTTTCCACCTCGAAAGCTGACTTAAATCCGACAGGTGTACGAACTGCTGCTGTTGTTCCTTTGTTCATGTCCTCGATTAACCGAACATACTTTTCCGGGACTCCATCTGCTCGCAGAGCATTGAGCAATCGATCACGATGAGGAGAGTCGAACGCGGCTTCAAAGTCCAAAAAAGCAAGCTGTAACGGCTTCGAATACCGCTGCCACGATTCAATTACTCTTCTCACGACGAACACTTGGTTGATGGTCGATCTTCCAGGTCGAAAACCGGCTTGCTCATCTCTGGTCGTTCTTTCACGATGTTTGATGAGTCGCTCGAGAATGATACGTTCTGAAACCTTGTACATGACGCGAAGTAGAGAGATTCCTGTGTAGTTCTTAGGATCCGTGACGGATAGCTTGTTGTGAAGAGGTACGACGATCGCATGTCTCCACGAATCGGGTATCCTTGTCTTAGGCGGTTTCAGTGGGCGCATGAGCACTCACTATCCACAGATTGAATCCTCTGTGATCCCGCAGTCGTACGAATGCATTCCGGCACGACGTTGAGCCGAACTCCTTGACTATACCATTGAAATCCTTCCTGACAGCTATTGCAAACGGTGCATGGAAATAGCTCAGAAGTCTGGATAGCGCAGTTTTTTGGATATCACTCGACAGCGATCGACAGTTCAGGGTGGCGAAACTGTGGCTTGTGACCAAAGACTCCATGAACTCTTTAGGTACGGATCCTAAGGTGTTATGGACCAAAGGCCTTGGTGTGCCGGACGGCGACACCTTATGCAATGTGCGGGATACTTTCGCGATATACATAGTTGTGCACGCTATATCGCTCGAACGTTCCCTGTGTACACTCAAACGTCTGCTGGGTTCAGTAGAAGCAGGGGCACCAACGAGCAGGTACCAACAGACTTGTATACACACCCCCAGTGAATAAACAAGAAAATAATATTCAAATAAATGAATGAATGAAAAAGTAAGTAAATAAGTAAATGACTAAATAAATAAATAAATAAATAAATAATTAAGTAAATGAATAAATAAGTAAAGAAATGAATAAATAGCCACGCTGCAGGACATATAGGCGGCGGCCGCGTGCTCAGCCGTTCACCAAATTGAAGCTTCCGAACTATAATCGCCATTTGTTGGATCAATTTAATTTAATTGAATATCGATGCACCGCTGTGGAAGTACGCGGCTTTCCGCACCGAGCTCGAAAGCGCTCTTCCGCTTTTTTTGCTGGCACTCCCAACATTACTAGCGAGCAGGAGTTCGACTGCCGCCGCGGGTGTGTCAATGACACGTATCGATTTTTCGGGCAGCAGCGTATGGACGCGACCTTATTGTAAAACGCGATCCATACTCCTTAAAGACACAGTCCAACCTCAGAATCGACTTTTCGTTTTTTTGCCTATCTTGGAGAAAATTTCACGCTGATCACAATGGTGTCTCCAGAATCGCTCAGAACTCACTATGAACGGAATAACGGCTCCCCAAAATTTTCGATTTTGAACGGCTAGAAAATCTCAGACGAGTTGACTCGAGAACGGATTTTCTCGTTATTCGCAGCCATCGTTCTGTTGCAGGCCAAAATATAAAGCCAGCCCGAAAACAAATGGAAGAACATAGGATTTGAATAAAATCATTCGCGCGTCTCTACCCTATAGAGGTCGGAAACCTGGCGGTGGGCGTTACCCATTTTTTCTTTCAATGGGCGTGGCCGGCGTTTTCCTAGCTTTATCTCGCTTATTTGAGCGAATTGAGATTTCGCGCTTGGCAGGGTTGCTATAGACAGCGACCGGACCAAAACATCAGAAATTACCTCTGAGGCTTTTGACTTTTTCATGTTGTTATATCCCTATAGTGACTGACGGTTGCAAAAAGCCCCCTCAAAAACACCTTTCAAGAAAAACCCATTTCAAGAAAGCTCGAAACAAATTTGAAGTTCCCGCCGACATCTACTTGGGATAGTTGCGCAAAGAACGCAAGGAACTGTTTTACGACTCGTTCCTTTGCGCAGCGTCGGAAGCGATTCACCGAGGGTGCCATTCAGACGAGCGATCTTTTATTCTTGAACGAAACTGAAAAGGGTTACTAACCTGCTGCGTCCATTGCTGTCAGCTGCTTTCGATCGATGCCGAACGTGAAATCAAGGGGCATGTGAATTGCGTCCTACGTCGCGCCAACGCACGATCGCGGCAGCGACCACGGAGTTTTGTTCCTTGTAACAACCCAACCCCAAGGCCGGCCCCCAAAACGCAAGAAGCTTTTTTCAGGTAAGTAGATCTCCGTTCAGAGGCGATTTTGAAACTCCAAACTTTCTGAGTGACATTGTCATGACCCCCTAGTCCGACAGAACGCAAAAGCTGGAATTCGGCTTTCATCGTGTATGATGCCTTTAAAGGCAGCATACACGCTCGTAAACGTGGTTGAGATAGCTAAGGAAATAGAATGGTATGGCTCAGAACACAACGCCTACGCATTTTGAAGCGCCAAAAACTGCCCACAATGACGCTACACGAGTAAGAAATCGGTCCCGCCCCTGTATCTGCCCGCCCCTGTATTTGCGTTCTCCTCCAAAGCTGGGGTGCTGGGCCATTTCCACCGTCGGCAACGTTTGTGGCTTACCTATTGCACCTATTCTACCACCCTTAAACGTCGTCGATGGTGGGGATGGCCCACCACCTCTGTTTTGGAGTAGTACGCAAATACAGGGGGCGGGCAGATACAGGGGCGGGGCCAACTTCTCACTCGTGCAGCGTCATTGTGGGTCGTTTTTGACGCTTCCAAATGCATAGGCGTTGTGTTCTGAGCCATACCATTCTATTTCCGTAGTTATCTCAACCACGTTGCGAGCGTGTATGCTGCCTTTAACAACAGCTGATCACGCGCGTGACGCGTGGGCGCGGCGTTGGAGAATGAGTGGCCTCACGCCACGTCCGCGCTCGCTATGACCATCGCCATGAGCGCGACGTCAGTAACGAGTTTTTCATTATTTTCATTATTAATCCGTCATGAATTTCTTTCCGTTTCAAGGCAACTAATTACAGTACCATCTTCTGCTACCATCATGGTGAACGCGCGTACAGATTTCGCTTGCTCGGCACAGTGAAGGCCCAGATTAATTCGCTTCGCCATAGCGTCGCCGCAAGAGTAATCATGGTGATCTCGCGTGTGGAAAGTATTCACACTCTAACCCGCACGTGACGGGCTTGACGCGTTTGCGTTGAGGAGTATGAAAAGGGCCTAAGCAGAGCGGGAACTCATGGTAGAGGAAGTTGTTTTGCCGTTCCTCATAGCGCTTTTTCGGAAAATTGTTGGTGCCTGACTAACCCCGAATTTGCCCGAATTATTTTCAATTCGCGACAATTCGAAAAATTCTTCTTGTTTCAATTGTTGCCCTTACTACTAGGTGTTACAGGAAAAAACCCAAAACCTGTTACAGTGTGTAACTGATGAAGTACGGAATTTAAACAATTCTTATTTTGGTGGTTTTTTTTTCAATAAAGTTATTCATCGTGACCACTGCCTTCAATTTAGTTTTATCGAAATACATAGTAGCTTCAAAGCAGTGCTCACGATAATCATTGTCGTGAGGATTCCGCACTGAAATGCCAGATGAGGAGCTGTCAGAGGGGTAAGTGCCGAAAGATTGAAAGAAAACGAGTCCGGAAGGACAAAAATAACGGCTACAAACGAGCGCACTGATTGTGAGGTCCACGAAAAGTCTCATGCCCCCAGAGAGCCCCTTCGACGAGAACAAATGAAAACTTAAGATTCTGAAAACATTGTAATGATAGGTGTCATTGCGTTATTGTGGCCGAATTTTAATACTCAGAAGTCAACTAAAGCTGAGGTGGCTCAACTGTAGGTCAAAAAAGCGATTCTTGCAAGAGAAAAACATCAGCCGTTGTTCCTTTATCGATTATTGGCAAACTTGGAACCGAACCAGCCATAGCTACATAATGCTTAGTCAAGGCACCGTCCTTTCTCGCTGCCATGGACTGCAACTGTTGTATACATTCCGCGTTCTTTCAAGAAAATTTTGATTTAGATGGTCTGCGTGCGGACCGTCATTTCTAGCTCACACACAGGGCACATTTTTTAGAGATTTTAGAATAGTTCCACAGTGAAATCTCGTTGTGGCCAGCCCATTCATACTTCTTGTCGCTCCCTCGCCGGATGAAGAGCAGAGACAAGTATTCTCTGTTTCCGAGTGAAATTTATTTGCTTTCATCGCGTGCGTGTGCGCGCGTACGCTGCGTATCCTTCTCCCCACACTTTTTCGCTGTCTCTACGCTCCGCACAAGCGCGCTAGGGAACAGAGTGAATTTGGCTCGGAACCAATGAACACGAGTGGTTTGAGCCAAGCCCTTTAATCCGCAATGACATTTACTTGTGCTGCACTGTTGAAGGCTGACTCTATGCTAACATAGAGGTCCCCCTCCTGTCATACAAAAGCGCGCCGTTCTGATGTAGAGGGTTAGGAGTATGAATAGTCTCTTATCTACTCTTTATAAATAGAATTTTTACGTTATTCGCGTTGCAGTACAGGTGGGAAGAAGGCTTTCTCCTGCCACCATTGAAGGCAGGGACCGCGATGAAAATAGTTAAAGAGTTTGAGCATGATGGCGTTCAGATGTGAAAGCAATTATGGAGAAAATCAGGAAAAGTTGGTGGGAAAAAACCTTTGAGAACAAGCTGATATGGGTTGTCAGGGCTGGCACCCCACAATTCATGTAAGCAATGCATGAGCAAAAACATGCTTTTTCTTTGTATGCTAGCTGATTTTTGAACGAAGCGAGTAATAGGCTTGGGGTGGATAAAACAGATCATATTTTGACGGAAGCTACATAGACTCTGTTTCATTCCAAGTGAACTCATGTTTTCGGTTATCATAGCGCTGTGCGGTGGCTTTTTCGTCGAAACCTCCTTATCACTAGTTATATTTCACAGAGGCCCACCGCTTCGCTGCTGGTGATAATCGAAAACAACAGATCACTAGGGATGTATCAGAGCTTATTAACTCGATCACTTCGAAGACCAACGTGGGCTCTCGCACTCATCAATTTCACAAGCTTGCTCTTCTGTAGAGTTAACCCTCCGCTAATTGGTCTAAGCGAAAATGCTTTACGATTCGCGTTATTGCATGGAATACCTAACCGAGTCGAGTTCTGCAAATCTAATCTAAATTATCGGATCTACCGAAAAAAAATTAAAGAAACAGTTCACCGCACACCTCTCAATTCGACCTCAACTTGCTTTTTCCTGTCGACCTCGGTTGAAATTTTCGATTTCGGGCTCGGCTGATAATTATACATTTCTGACAACTATCTGTCAGAAATACTCCTAAGGTGTGTCCGAATGAGAATGGCCGCCCATGTGGCCGTCGCGTTCGCCGCTTTTGGACGAGCATTCGAAACGTCCCTACCGCCATCGACTACGAAAGGGGCCGACGCCGACTGGCAGCAAGCACTGCGCCGATCAATCAGCTCTGGAGACGGGGAGAGAGGGGATGGCCGCCGTTGAAGTCAGACACTCGTCCAAGGGCGGCACATGCGACGGCCGCCTGCCAAGCACGGCGGCCGCGTGGACCGCCATTTTCATTCGGGCACACTTTAGTACATATCTTTCAACAAGCAGGGCCGCAGAAAATTTCGACCTCGCCGTGATCCTTTTTACTCCAGCTCGAATGCTGAACAAAGTAGACTCGACTTTTCTCAACCTTACTACGGGCCACACTTTTTGGACATTGCTTTACAGGATACTTAACGAACCGAGAGGAACGGACCATGAGAGTCAGAGAGAGAGAGGGATGACCGCAAAATTTCGCACCATGTAGGGCTCGTTTTGAAAAAGGGTATATGTATAGAGCGGGAAGGGTTCAGTGGCTGTTATCCAGTAACATAGGTTCACTGACTACAGGGTTATCACTGGAAAAAGAGGATAGTACTAGTCGGGGAGTAGTTGATTTATGTAGAAAATGTATGCATAGTCAAAATACTACCAATACTATTCTAACATGGGAAATTTTGCCTCTGACTCACCGCTACTGCGAATTCAACGGCATCTTCCGGCCGCTCTTCAGCTCGCGGATGGTTCATGTTCGTTGATGAGGGTTTGCTGGCATCAACAGTGATGGGATGTTTCTGGTAGTGCATCTGTCGGGTTGGCTCTAAGCGGGTTAGCCGCAGCCGATGTGGTGCCGAGCACGGGGTGAGTGCCGTCCAACACTGTGCAAATAATGGCGCAAAGTCTCTGTCCGCCGTGGAACACGCGGACTGTGCGTACTTTGATGGGTGGACGAGAATGACTGTTCTGTGTCACAGGGCGAAATTGTTTGTTGAAAGTTATCACAGCTGTATTCTTGGGCGGTAATCAATACATGGCCAGTAGTCAAGGTTAGGTTCGGTTGGGAGAAAGGAGAAAGGGGGACAGGGTCGGTGAAAGATAAGAGCGGAAAAATCATACGGCGAGTGTTTCGTTCTCACGACAGTTTAGCATAAGGGGACGTATCATGGTCAACGCAGGGGCACGGCGAGCCCTCAGATTTCCTATAATCTCGATTATCATTGAAAAACGAGCTCCTTCAAAACTTAAAACGTGTTTCTATACTGGCTGAAATTTTCTGTAACTTCCGAGCAGAGTTAGGTTGCTGATGCAGAAGGGAATCGACAAAACACTCAGGCCCAAGAGTTATGATTTCAGGCAATCAAGTCCACCTGCTAACGGGACATTAAAAAATCCGGATTGAGTATGCAAACACTCGTATGAATTATACTTTTCGGCTTATTCATCGAGAAAGATTATCGCACCCTGACCATAAAATCCCTCTCGCGACTTTTGATCAGAATGCATGGGCGACGACTTTCGCATTTTAGCGTCTTTTTTTCTACTTCTTTTTCTGTCACAGTCCACTCTCAGGATCGCGTTTCGATTAATTTCCCTATCTGAAGAGGAAATTTGCGCTGATCACAAAGATGATTACAGAACCGCTCAAATCCGACAACGAACGGAGAAAGGTATGAAAACTCAAAGTTCGTAAATTTGAACGGTCAGAACTCAGTGAGCAAGGCGTCCCGAGCCTGGTTTCTTCCGTCATATTTTGTACTGGAGCCAGCCAGATTAAAAAGTATGCTTCGGACCGAATTATATTTGAAAAAATATTCGAATGATTTTTCGAATTTCGAATCATTCAAAATTCGAAACTCGAAAATTTTGGATTTCGAATACTATTCGAAATTTGAATATTCCAAAAACGGGCTTTCGATAAATTTTCGAAATTCGAATACTTCGTAAAAAGCGGTGTCGAATAATATTCGAAATTCGAATTTTTCAAAAACAGACTTTCGAATAGTATTCGAAATTCGAATACTTCAAAAACAGAATTTCGATTCATATTCAAAATTGGAATACTTCTAAGAGCACATACGAATTTTTGAAATTCGAATAATCGAAATGCATAATCATCATTTCATGAGAAAAAATTTTCTGATCAACCTTTGAAAGAACACTCTATCGAAGCACCTATTCACCCCACGACAATTTGGAGGTCCCACACGCTTGAATCGTGCGAAACTCCATCGGTGGGATAGGCTGGCTTGAACGGCCAGTCAAAGCAAACCGCTTTTCTCTCCTTTTCGCATTTATTATGTAGCTGCCAGCCAGATATAGATAGTACCAGGGTTTAAGCTTAGGAAACCCTCCATTTCCGGAGAAACAGTTACTTGAAATATGGACGGGAGCGACTGAGCTCACTAATCTACAAAGACTACTCTAGAAACATTACCTTCGAGAGACTATTATAAATTGTGCTCAGCGAATTGACTTCCACTTCTGTACTTTCTGAGCTTATACAGATTCAGTTTCGACAGTTGAGCGAATTTGGCCAAAACGTCGATATTCTGATGCAGTAATGCATTTCAGAATTAATAAGTTACGATTCGAGGGATAGTTTCTTTATCAAAAAACCTGAAAATCAGCTGCAGAAAAAAAGACATGGGGTGTTTGAGAAATGAAAAATATGAAAAATTTGCAGCGGTTCTTCCCGATTCAGCCCGCCTCTAAGAAAATCTACATTCCCTGGAAAATACCGCTACCCTCGACCGTGCCGCGATAGCTCCTCAATAGTACCACGACGGGCCCGCGATCATCACTGCGCCGAGACGATTCAGTTTCAGTGTCTTGAGCCTCGACAACTCCGTGACTATACCGTGATAGTACCGCTAAGTTTCAGTTTCACAAGTGCGCCGGCCCCACTCGTAGGCATCGCCCAGTTGTATTATAACACATAACCCTGTTCTCGTCAGCGGCGGCGGCTATTTATCGACTTCTCTATGGCTCTCACCCGTCGTCAAAGTCGTGTACAAACTCAATCCCAAAATTATGGAAATCTTACAATGGCTAGTTCATCAACTGATATTCTGTCTGATCAACTGTCTACCGATGAGGTTTTGAGTAAGCTGAAAACAATTCTGGAGTGTAATGCCCCTGAGGCATTACCTTTGCTTAACAAACTGCTTTTGTCGCTCAACTTGAGCCCCAAGGCGATAGTGGAGCACAAGAAACACTCCCGGTCCATTGTTATCTCGGGACTCTCAGAAACAGACGTGGGTACTAGACCGTCCCAGCGTCTACTTCACACTGAAAACTTGGTCACCGACGTTTAAGACTCTCTTGGAGTCGAGTCCCGCCCGGTAGAAATTTCCCGGATGGGAAAACCTGAGGAGGGTAAAAAACGTCTCACTAAAGTGATTTTTCCTCCTCTCGTCGTTCTCAGGAAGTGCTGATGGTGGCTAGACATTTGCGCGATCATTATCGATTTGATGGTGTCTACATCAGGCGGTCGATGACAATGGAGGAGCGAGATAAGGACAAGGAGCCGAGGAAGGAGGCCAAGGATCGGACAGAGAGAGACCACAATGGAGAAGACGTGTATGTAGTATATAGAGAGATGGTTGTGAAAGCTAGTGATATTCCTAACCTTCGCAAGGCTGGCAGCAGTCAAAAAATCTGATTGCGCAGGGAAATTCCACGAGCAAGTGTTGTCTATTTAAAGGCAGCATACACGCTCGCAAACATGGTCAAGATATCAGCATAAATAGGCCCGCACGGCCCCTGTCATGTCGTCAACGACGTTTGAAGCGCTGAAAACCATCCAGGATGGCAGTATTTGAGCAATCATGTCTCGCACGCCCGTATTTTCACACCCCTTCGAGTAACAGAATGAAAAGTTAAACTTGAGAAAACATGTGATAATTGGGAGTGATAGCACTATCAAATGGGAGTGCACGAGAGAAACAGCTTGATTTACTTGAATATTACATGTTTGTGCACTGATGAAATCCTCCATTTTCAAAAGCCATCCAGAGTAGAGCGGCATTCTCGAAAAAGGATGAGAGTTTGAGGGTGTTTAGACAGGTAATATCCAGGTAAAGCGAGCTGTTTCTCTCGCGCACTCCCATTTGATAGTGCTATCACTCCCAATTATCACATGTTTTCTCAAGTTTAACTTTTCATTCTGTTACTCGAAGGGGTGTGAAAATACGGGCGTGCGAGACATGATTCGTGAAATATTGTCATCCTGGATGATTAACATCGCTTCAAACGTCGTTGACGAGATGGTAGGGGCCGTGCGGGCCTATTTATGCTGATATCTTGACCATGTTTGCGAGCGTGTATGCTGCCTTTAATGCGCGTAGCCTGCGAAACAAGATAAGTGAGCTACATCTTTTTCCTCCTGTTAGAAAACCTCATCTAGTTCTCATCACAAAAACCTGGTTTCCTTCTAATTTTTCTGACTCTGAAATTGTTGCGGAATTGCCATATCATGTCATCAGGTATGATAGGATTGGAAAAAAAGAGGGGCAGAGTTTGTATACTTATTCAAGACAGCTTTTCTTTTGAAAATTGCTCTGCTATCGTCCTCCTAGTAACACTTCGGCATGCGATGATCAGCTCATTGATATTTTGAGTGGACTGGCCGCCTCAGCGCGGAGGTTATATATCCTAGGAGACTTCAATTTACCTGACATCGACTGGACTGCGTGTAATTCGAGGTCTGCCAATTCAGGCAAGTTTCTTCATTTTTTTGGAGGCCTTGGTTTGAAACGGCTTGTTTTTCCCCAACACGTGAACTTTCTATTCTCGATTCTATTCTCTTTACTAGCGATGATGTAAGCAATGTAGACACGATCGCTCCACTGGGTGCCTCTGATCATAACGTTGTCGGGTTTGATTATAACCTCGAGCTAGGCGATAATTTTTCTATACAATACCTGGACTATCGATCAGCTGATCAAAATTCAATAAAAGGTGTATTGAGGAAGATCGATTGGTTCGAGGTTTTTGATAACTACATCGACATTGATGACATTTATGACCGATTTCTCGGCATCTTGCGGACAGCGGCGTGGGTGTGCACCATTTCTGCGACAGCACCCTTAATCACAGGGGGGAAACAGTGTGATAGTACAGCAACGACGAAGTTGTGCAGAGTCGTATGATTTCTGACACATATCACTCTGATTATGGCAGGATGAGTACGATGAAACCGGAGGCGGATCAAGGTTACAAGCACAATCCGACCTCGGAATCGCTTCGGGTTTTACAACTTGTCTTGGAAAGAATTTCGCGCTGATCACAGAGGTCTCTTCGAAATGGCTCAGCACCCACTGTGAACGGACTTATGGCCCTTCACAGATTGTGCAATGGAACTATGAGATTTTTGTGGACGACTTGTTTCGAGCTTGTTTTTCTTTGTCATTCGCAATCATCGCACTGGAGCAGACGACATTAGAAAGATAGATCGATAACAAAGGGAAGAACATATATTTTGATTGAAGTTGATCGCGCGTCCCGCCCTATTAGGACCGGAAACCCTGAAGTTGGCGGAGGGATTGGGTGCTCGAATTTCCCCGCTTATCCTGAAGAGTTGAGATTCCGCGTTTATAGGGTTGCCACACACAACGGGCGGAGCATAATATCAAATTTTACTCACGAGCTTGGGCTGTGGCTTCAGACGTTGGCATACTTTCTGATGCAGGCTCTAACATTCTAGCATGTGCATTGGCCCATCATATTTCTAAAGAGTTTTCGGCAGAATAAACACGAAACAAAATAATTTACCTAAAATTTTTGAAACGAGGCAAGCCATTTCCGATGTCGGGTTTGAAGCTTTTTCTGCAGTCTATCAAACTAACACGCATAATTGAACTTTTCAGAAATTTCTTCGTCAGTTTTCGCCGGTATGTGATGGTTCTGTTGGGACATATCCCGATTAGACTCTACTTAGTGGACTTACCTACTCAAAAACACCGAAGACTAAAATACGGCTTTTTATCGTGAACGCTGTCTTTGAGAACTCCGTACCCCAAGAAAAAAGTCTGAGTTCAATTTCGAATGCCCGAATACTATCGTATTTCACGCGGGGTCAGGCGGGCATCGTCCCGCTGGACAACAGGGTGGGCGTAAAAGTTTTCAAAATTTAGATTGATTTTTTCAGAGACGGGACGTGAAAACTTCGGGCCAGTATTTTAAAAAGTCGGGGGTGTTTAATGTTGCACTTCTCTTCCTGTGAAGAAAACAGGTCGTGAAACGAAACGAGGGATTCGGACGTAGTTGGCTCACATATTGTAATAGCAACAAAACGATCAAAGAGAACATTAGTATAGCACCACAACAGTACATGTGAGAAAAGTATCCTTACATAACGATATAATAGACATATTTTAGGCAGCAGTTAGATTTTCAGCACATAAAACAATTTTTTAGACGAGCTACATTTATTATTCGGGCCTATTACCGCTTCAATTCTTCACTTCGAAAATTGGACAACGTACGTCCCCCCCCATAAAATTTCAAACTTTCAAAATTCTGAAAAAAAGATTCAGATTCTCCATGAAATTCCCCACAAACTGATACCTAACACCCACCACCTTGAAATCACCAAGAAAATCGCCTAAAACACGTTTTGCCGTTGTCCAAAACCGTAGTCCAAAGCCGCGCCTTTGGCCGAAATTGGACAAAGTAAATTTTTGTTTCAGAAAAGCAATTTTAACATCCTATAGGTAAAAATCCCATCTTTGGTCTACCTTCTACTCACTACCACGATTTCGCTCGGAAACTCCTCAAGTCAGAGCATTCGGAGCAATGAGTTTTACCTACCACCGCGGGTTAGGAATCAAACTTTTTTGAACCTGTGAAGGTTTACGCACCCACGAAAGGGTTTCATTCACCCGGAGGTCCCGATGCAAACCTAGTTGAAAGTTTCTTGTCCGAGACTTCTGCCGGTATCTGCTATTTGTTAGTGCTATCAGTCACTGCTCCTATAGAAACTCCATCAAAATGCTAAAAATTTTGATAGTGTACAAATACATTCTTCCCACGTATCCCGAGTGGCCCCATCTAGCTAGGGTTGCACTCAGGTGTCGTGAAGCCTTATGATTAGTGAGCTGTTATAGAGAGTCCAAAACGTCACCAAATAATGCTCGGCATATGCCACAGTTTTGCCCATTCCGAGTTTGGAATCCAATAAAAGTTAGGAAACGTTCTACATCGTCACCGTAATTTCCTCCACTACAAAAACTTCCTATCAGCTCAAGCTCGCCTGTTGAGTCATTTTTAAATCATTACTAACCTTTTGTTAGCTAACTGTACGATCAAGATTAGGACAAAATCTAATACGAACAAGGAACAAATATCCAGCGTTTTTTGATTTCTGCTTCAATTGGCCCACGTTTTTCTTCGTCGTTATGCCATCATGAGATTGTGAGGCGATCTGTGTCACAATTTTAATTACTTCTTTCTCAATACAGATGTTGTTGCTCAAAGGCAAGACAAAACTACACTGCCCGAGGCTAATCAGTCAGCTAGAGCGTGCAGGAACTAATTTGTTTCTAAAATCCAGCTTGAAATATACTTTTTTTTTGAAATTTTTGACCACAAAAACTGTTAGACTTTTTCAGGGCCTGAGGGAGACGTAAAAGTTTCGAACATTTTTCAAAAATTTTCATCTCCAAGGGGGGGGGGCGTAGCTTCGTCGAGGTCCTGGACAACGTTCTGCCTAACTCTGATTTCACGCTCAGGAAAATGAAAACATATTACATGTAGTATAAAAGGCCTGTACAAAGCGTTCAGAAAGTATAGGGACACCCCCGAAAATCGAGGTTTCCAACAACACTTTGTGTTTGGTGATCGATACTGTTAATCAATGAATTCAGCATCATGGAAAACCTATGTTTGATTATTTGCATAACAATTGTGAATTTTTATAAGATTTTATCTCACCTTTTAGAATTTTTCGCCGTTCAGAAAGTATAGGGACACCCTTTGAAAAGTCAGATTTTTTAATCCAAACAAAATTTCCCGTTGGAAGTTCGCTACATAAACTCAAGGTGAGTACATGTGATATCTTTATTCCTAAAATGGCTAGTGGTACTGCTATAACTGCTGCTGAACAAGCTCAAATTCGTGCGCTCAGCGTTGCCGGGCTGAGCCAACGTCGAATCGCTACCCAGCTCGGAAGATCTGTCAACTGTATCAACCAGTTCCTGCGAGATCCAGATTCCTACGGTGCTGCAAAACGTACTGGACGGCCGAAGAAGATCATCAATCAAGATTCGCGGAGAATTATTCGGCTCTGCTCCAACAGCACACTGTCGCTGAACCAGATTAAGACTGAATTATCGCTCAGTGTTTCGAAAGCGACAGTCTGGAACACCACAAATAGCGATAAAAACATTATCCGACAAATGATGAAGAAGGCCCCGTCGTTATCTGCTAACCATGAAGAGGCTCGACTTGAATTTGCAAAGAGGAACATGGCAACTGATTGGGCAAAGCTAAGGCAGCCTCATAGAATCCGGAAAAAATCGAGAAATGACGCAAAAAATTTTTAGGTCATCTTTTCCGACGAGAAAAAAATTAATCTTGACGGACCGGATAGTGCTCGATCCTACAGGCGAGATCTGCCCAAGGATCCATTGATTTTCAGCAGACGGAATTTCGGCGGTGGCTCGCTGATGTGTTGGGGAGCATTCAGTAGCGAAGGTGTTTTGGAATTGGTCTCCACTTCTTGTCGCATGAACTCGGAGAAATATCAAGAAACTCTTCGCACACATCTACTGCCATTTTTGTACGGAACACGACGTCAGCGTTTCACTTTCCAGCAAGACAGCGCGGCATTACATGTGTCCAGGTCTACAAAAACCTGGTTTCTACGTCATCGAATCCGTTTGTTGGAATGGCCCGCGTGTAGTCCAGATTGTAACCCGATAGAGAGTATCTGGACCATACTTGTGCGCCAGGCTTATGCCAACAATAAGCAGTACAGAACGGTAGATGAGCTAAAGGTCGCTATCCTCGAAGCGTGGGCCAATCCGTCATCGCCAATTTGATCAATTCCATGCCAAAGAGAATTTTTGAAATCATTGCTAATGGTGGTGCAGCTATTTCATTTCAGATTGTATGCTTAATTCTTTCTTTGTTCAATAATTTTCGTTTTTGTGTTGTGTCCCTATACTTTCTGAACGGCGGAAAAAATCTGAAATTTGAAATAAATTCTTGTAAAGTTGCTCAGCTGTTATAGAAACGAACAAATAGAGGTTTTTCACCTTGTTGAATTCATTTATGAACAGTAGTGGTAGCCAAATAAAATATGATTCTGAAAACCTTGATTTTCGGGGGTGTCCCTCTACCTTCTGAACGGACTGTATACAAGTCTGCTGAAACCTGTTCGTTGGTGCCCCTGCTTCTACTGAACCCAGCAGACGTTTGAGTGTACACAGATAACGTTCGAGCGATATAGCGTGCACAGCTATATCGCGAAAGTATCCCGCACATTGCATAAAGGTGTCGCCGTCCGGCACACCAAGGCCTCTGGTCCATAACACCTTAGGATCCGTACTTAGGGAGTTCATGGAGTCTTTGGCCACAAGCCACAATTTCGCCACCTTGAATTGCCGGTCATAGTCGAGGGATATCCAACAATCTGCGCTGTCCAATCTTCTGTGCTACTTCCATCCACTGCTTGCTGCTTTGCAGAAAACTCGCTTCAAGGATAGACCTGTCATCAACGTGGGAGAGTACGTCATGTACTGTGGTGACGCTGATGATAGGAGAGTGGGAGGCTGTGCGGTAGCTGTAAAGAAGGACTACAATGGTATGATGGAGGAATTCGGCTCAACGTCGTGTAGGAATGCATTTGTGCGACTGCGGGATCACAGAGGATTCAATCTGTGGATAGTGAGTGCTCATGCGCCCACCGAAACCGCTGAAGACAATTCCAAGGATGCCTTCTACGAGGAACTCAATACGTCGCTAGCCAAGATACCTTGTCAACATGCTGCGGTGATGGGAATCGACGCAAACGCGAAGATGGGACTTGATCAGAAATCTAAGTACTCGGTAAATGGTTTTACCCAGTGGAGCAAACATCGGACAATGGCTACCGCCTTGTCGACTTTTGTGAACGCAGTGGTCTGATTATTGCATCGACATTCAGGAGGAATCATCGCCGCCATCAGCTTACGTGGCAGGGACCAACCCAGATAACTCCAGAAGAGCAGCGGAAGTGGAAGATGACAACTTTGAAACTACAGCTTGACTATGTCCTGACGATGAATATTCCAGTATCGGACATTCGAAGATCTAGAGCTGTGTGGGATGTCGCATTCGACTCGGATCACCGTCCTGTTCTGTTTAACTTCACTGCGAGGATTCATAAGAGGAAGCGAGGGGCTCAGCCTCTCCAGAGGATTGACATGACAAGTCTCAGAGATGAAGAGTGCAGAAGGAATTTTCGACAACGCGTTTCTGTTCACATCGGAGTACGGACTAAGAAGAAACTTCGCGACGCGGATTCTTTTGTCAAGTGCATCCAGGACGCTTCGAAAGAGGCACTCCCGGTTGTACAGCCTAAGAAGAAGTTCGCCTACGTCTCGGAAGAAACAACATCATAACGCGTTCGATAAAGTGATAAGGTTGATAATAATATGTGATATTAGTACTTCCAAATCATATAAGTTCTCCAAAACAATGGAAATCCTTGATGGGAAACAAAACCTTGAATCCCTTGTACCCGAGTCTATTTCACTTTCGATATGGCTATATCACGCAGAAAAAGGATAAGATGACATTTGTGATATAATTTCTGATTAAAATATGAAAGTTCCATGAATTTGCAAAAAAGCAGCTCTTGGGAGATTCGAACCCTGGTCACATGCCCACCACTGCCCCTTCCTCCTTTTGCATCGTCGACGCTATTGGCTTCCCCGCTTAACAATTCATAGACTAGGAGGAGGTCGATGGCCGGCAAATTTTCGGAGCTTATAACTCCTTCGTGTGGTAGTTCGGCTGTTGTGCTGCCACGCGAGTATGACGAATTCTTTTTTGAATACCTACTTGGCTCATTTGAGCCTTTATATAGCCGCTCGCGGCTTAGCAACAAGATCGCGTATTTATCATTCACTATCTTCACTGTTGATACTTGTCTTCATTCGCTTCTGATCCATTGCTAGTGCAGTGGTTGCACTATACTCCGCGGCCCAGAAAAAGTGTGATGTTGACGGCTTGTGTCTTGTTGCATGCTGATGGGTGGATGCTGATTTCATTTCGGTGATCGTAGGCTTGGAGGAGTATGACGGCAGGATGGACGATGACGCTTGTCGAACACTGAGGAGTTTCAGTATTCTTGCTGGTGCGCATTTGTAGGACTCTTTCTTATTCTGCAGAGATTGGAGCCTTATTGATGATTCGGTTCCCTTGGTTTGGGAACAAAACGACGGAGTGATGTGTAACCATTTATTTCACCAATGGTAAATAGGCGCATAAGGCATCAAACATAAGCAAACTCCACAATAGGGGCAGCGAATGAACGCGATAGGCCTCTAGCAACCTATCCCTTCACAGGGGCCGAGCGCTACTGGGAATTCGAGATCAGTTGGATTTTCGAAAGAACCCGGACGGATAAGAACGTAGCCGGCCTTAAAGACATCGTCCACGCCGAAAACCATATAATATTTTAAAAGACCTAAAATTTCAAAATTTTTGAGAGCAATAGTAGTATGAAATCGCTTGAGCATTGCTTTCGAATAGCTGAAAAACCCGATGTCTCCCAGCTGAACCAAGATTGCTACGCCAGGCGGTTTCGCCAAAATCTGCAAATTTTTTCTCGCCGGCACAAGAGCCTGTATTGCGCTTTGATTGAAAAAATCACTCCTTGAGTCGAGAAAGAGAGCACAATTCTCCGGCATTTGCTGGATGAAAACATTCTCGAAAAATGCCAGTGTTGTTAACGTCGTCAGGATATGGGATGTTCCGCTGACGACGTGAAGTTTCTTCGTCTTGAATACACTTTTCAATGGGAAGCGACAACCCGGCTCTGGTAATTGGACGAAGAGCATTTCTCCGACCTTGCCAGATGGGAAAATAAGGGGCATGACGGTAAGACTACGGGTGGTCCCAGGGCCAGTAGCAATCCCCTGATGTGGTGACTTTAAAGAGGCAGCCAACCTCAGGTAGGTGACGCCTAGATGCCTCCTACGGTTGCCACCTCAGAACGAGAATTATTCTCGAAGAGTAGCGTTGAATGCAAAACTCTCGCTTGTCGAAGTATTTGAACTAGGACCGCGCCAACCTACGCGACGGATGCCCAGCACAGCGCCTTAGACCGCTAGGCCATATGTTCACGTGTGAGGGGCTCTCTCTGTTTCCCTATATACACTCCCTCCACAGTTCTTCGTATTCATTGTAACTTTGATCGAACTAGCAGTAGTAAATATGGGTTTCGGGAGCGTGCAAATGTGTCTATCTTCCAGATTTAATAAGTTTTCAACCTTGGATGACGGGATTTCGGGAATTTCCGCGAAAATCACCAAAGCGAGAGAATGTTAGATTTAAAAAAACGATTTTGAAAATTTCTTGTTGGATGACCACTTACCAGTGAACCACGATACACAATACTTTGTAATATGATTGTCGAGGAGCCAACCTCGTGTTTTTACAAGGTGAACCAAAAGTTCAAAGGATTTTTGAAAATATGGGCTATTTTTTCCTTAGTCTGTTTCACGCTTCCCAGTTAACAGAGAAAGAAGTGAAAGTGAGTTTGTAGCGAAAGAGGAAAATAATTTTAGGTAAAAGCCGCACATAGATGAACTATTATACATTTAGTAACTAGTACACGCGGATCACGTAAGTTTAACGCCTTTTCTGAAGAATGAAACCGTTTTTCAGCAATCTTTCTTAGATGGCTCTGTAAGCAAAACTTATTTTATTTGTGGTGAGCGAATATTGGAAAAAAATCTGAAAATGGTTGAATATGGCCAGAGCAACTTCTAGGAATTGGAAGTTGAGCTTAGTATAGGACTAAAGCACGTGAAATCTATGAAGGAGACGTATCCATGACAGCTACGTACAATTCGACGTTAATCTCCCACTAATCTTTGCCAGGAATCATTGAAACATTAATAAACCCTTCAAACGTTTTGCATGTCATTCCTATCAGCTGGCAGCGGAGCTGGATGGCCGCCAGCCGGCGGGTGCAATTTTCCTTGCCCACCCAGACAACGAGATAGGCCGCCGTGCTGTGCTAAGGTGAGAAGTGGACAGCGGACTGGTCGGTTCGCAAGCGCCCACTGCCCTTCCTTGGAGCGCACTTGCTTCAGAAAGTCAGCACCATTGGACGTGCTCGACCCTATGACCGCGGTATCGACCCAGCTCCTCTTCGTCCGCGCGCTATTTCTCTTTCGTCTGCGGCGGTGAGCGAAGTCACCACCCGTTTCTTGCAGTCAGCCACCTCAAAAAAGAACGCTCACTGCTCCCAGGTGGCTGACTGCAATGGTCATTAACTTGAGCGCCGCCTGTGCATTTCTATGCCGGCCCGTTCATATTGATAGCCGAGACGTGATTGACCCAGTCACCACGCAGTGACAGCCGGTAGCTGCCACCTTCCGGGGGGATTGCTACTGGCCCAGAAGCCGACTGCACCAAGCGCACCGTCTTTTGTTACTTAATGGTTCTCGTAACTTGTTCAAAATATGTGGGGTAATACTTTCCAATCATATAAGTTCCCCAAAACAATGGGGAAGCTTTGATGGGAAACAATACCTTGAATCCCTTGTACCCGAGTCTATTTCACTGTCGATATGGCTATATCGCGCAGCAAAAGGATGAGATGACATTTGTGATATAATTTTTGATCGAAATATGAAAGTTCCGTGAATTTGCAAAAAATCAGTTGGGGGGAGATTCGAACCCTTGTCACATGCCCAATACTGCCCTTCCCCCTTTGCGCCGTCGATGCTGTTGACACGACCGCTTAACAATTTATAGACTAGGAGGAGGTCGATGGTCGGCAAACTTTCGGAGCTTATAACTCCTTCAGATCTATCTTTCGCGGCAGGTACCCAACACTATTTCACCATGTAATGCGTAAACATTCCGACATGACATTAGATTTCTACCGTTCCGACCTACCCTTCTTATACTTCCCTTGTCAGGTATCCTAAAAAACTTTCACCTCTCGGACCGCTGTCTCTACCCCAACAAACCTATGCTCTGAAAGAGGCCTAACCCGGAACCAGAGGATAGAGTTTCGAACTGCAGAAAAGCACGAGTGGAAGGAGGCGTCGAGCGTGCCTCTTCTTAAAGTTTGGAGGCTGAGATTGTGCTAGCTCTACCTTGCTTACAATTCACAACACTGAAATGAAAAAAATTAGAGGCAGTGTGCACCATAAACTTCGTATTCGTTTTTTCGTCGTAAATCGAATGTGCGGGGTCTCTTTGGAGCAATCAACTTGAAAGAATGAACCAAAAAGAGCTCGGAAGAGCCCTATACGCCCCTTCCCCCCCATATCCACTCGCGTTCACCATCGAGTTTTCCATGGACGGTTTTGATCCATTTCAAGGTTCGCATTAGAGCGCGAGCGCGGATGACTTTTAGCTTAGGGGCGCCCTTGATGGTTTTTCAATTTTTTCGTTTCCATGCGTTCCTTTTACTGTTGCACTGCTTCTTTTCTTGTTCATTATCCTTCTTTTCAGTAATTCTCATCTTGAGCTCTGCTAAATATATTGGCGATAAAAATAATTAATTGATTCGAACGAATATACAGCAAGTGCCATCACCATTAAGGATCACGTACGTATCTTGCTCAAGCCCACACAACTCGTCCAACATCGAAATATCCTATTCCCAACCCTCCATTGCTGGTGAAAACCAGGGAACGATTTTTTTTAGCTAACGGAACGACTGGCAGCTGATCAGTTAGATTTAGAGCAGATCTATAAGAGAAACATAGCTGCTTCCGGATATACTGGGAAAAAAGTTTTAGTTTACTGTTCAGAATCCACTGAATTTCATCCGAAGAACAACGAAAGCCAGGGCTCAAATGCACTACGATGAGCTTCTGTGTTAAACTGACATTCCCGTGGTTCACATGGAGACCCAAAAATGATCTGTTAACAAGGTTGGAAACCGGTGATGCCGCCTGGCAAGCGGCGGAATTTCGCAGCAGAATTCCCTCAGTTTCCTGAACAGTAATCTCTATACTCCTAGCTTTATGGGCCTAAAATAATTAAACCTCTATGAGCCTGAATATATTCGAATTCTTCGTGCTTACTTCTACGAGTTGCGGCGCACTACCATTTCTTTGATGTTACGTCCGAAGGCATCTCTTTGAGCCAAGGACGGACGCTGTGAGCGGCTCATCTGGAAGTTTCAAAAAGTAGTGTTTTTAGCTTATTCCAGCCGAAGCAAAAACATGCTAGATGCTTTGTACACCTTCATAGCAGCGCTTTCCAGCGCATCAATACTTCGTAGCCACCCTGTTTGTACGTAGAAGTGAAGGGGAATGCGTTTTATCTAGAATCGAGGGATCTGCAGATCATAAGTGATTCTCTACAACCAAAACCGTTTCAGTTTTCGCAAGCAAGATCTATCACTCAAGGGGAAAGATACTAGAAATATGAACTTGGAACTGCGAATATTCAGAAGTTGGTTCTCTCATAGAATTTGAGCGATGTCAGTGCTGACGTAAAGCCTAGCTTGCTCGGATGAGTCCGTGAGGAGGAAGCAGCGGAGCGTTCGATCATGGAATGATATAACAGTGAGAAGAAGATTCTGAAATGGTAAGCCCAATAAGCTTTACTTCGACCGGTTCAAAAGGAGGGAGCTAGGCTATATGTGACTTACTTGACGTAGTCATGCGGCTTCCGCCTGGCGTCCGCATCTTCATCGAGGTGAGCCGTTCTTTTGGTGCATACGTTTGGACGCTATGGATATAAAGAATATTCAGTCTTTGAGCAACTGTTCCCTTGAGTGTGCAACTCGTGGAGTGAGCGTGATTATCCGATGGGTCAACAGATGCACGCTACTTTTGCCCACTGCTTGGCCATTTCTCATAGTTTTTTTCCCAAAATTTCCATGGAAGATCCTAAACCTTCGCTTTTAGCGAAGAAACTGACTTTGAGAACACCAGTATTGACAACTACTATATCAAACCCGTTTAATTTATAAACTGAAGCTAACGGATGAAATCGTGGTAATGATACATCGAGACAAAACTTCAACTGATAAATCGGACTTAAAAAAAAGAGAACGACTTGTGGAACAGGAGGTGCGCAGTCTGAAAATAATGACGTGTCTTAAAAATACACTTAATCACTTACGAATTCGAAGGAATCATTTGAATAAGTCTGAAAGTCATGACAGGAAAGAGAGAAGCAACGAATCGGGTACGGAGTTTTTCATGCAAATGCGTACATATACATACAATACATGCACAAGAGGATGGTATGTACATAAAAACAATTAAGTGTATAAAAGTTGATGGAAAGTGAGTATAGGTGTTAGACAGGGAAAGCTGAGGTGGATGCTCGCTGAGAAGATATTCGGTTCGAGTTTGACGACAGTCGGAGCATTTGCAGTTGTCGAATGGCCGCTGCAGCGTTGTACGCCTGAAACACAAGAGCAGAACGATTGTCCTGGTCCAGCCACAGTTTCTAGCATCAGCGAGTGTGTGGCTCACATGGGGCAAATTCCCATGGAGAATGGAGCCGATTTGCTTCGTTATACGAAAGCTGCCTTCTCAGACAGTAACACCGGCTGGCGGCTGAGAGATAGGCTCCCCGGCTGAGCGGGGAGCGGACGGGCCTTTTTTGAGGTCTTGCGGGCGGGCATGCATTTCACCGGCAAAGGGACATGGCTCTACGGGGTGATCGGACAGACATACCCTGCGACGCATAAGTATAGCAACACCTTCGAAATAGGCGTATCATATCATATGTTGTATTGAGGTTTCGAATATTGGGGAGCGTTTGTCTTTTCTGCTATGACGAAAACGATGGATCGAGTGGTATGACCAGAATTTGACCATTTCGCCCTCAGTTATGGAAAAAAGTCTGGATTTGATGCGACGCATAAGTATAGCAAGACATGGAAATATCTCACGATGATCGCCGAAATGAGCCGTTTTCACGCGTAGTTTAACAAAATCGGTTCAAGCTGATGCTATTCGTTCACTTTCCCCATGGAATTCATCTGCCTTCTGATGCGAAAACTCAAGTCCACTCCTTCCATGATGCTGGACTCTGATTTCGATGGATTTACAGCCAGCTAGGAAGACCAGCTGGATGTAGTTCCACGTATCCTGAACCGCTGAACGTCTGCGCTTGCCCAGACGTCTCAAGGAGCTTGGGAAGCGAGACATTACCCGGCGAGATACCAGTGACATGGCGTCAGCCCCGACGAGTGACATGACCTCTCCTAAATTTGCGCAGACTGATAGCCTTTTGGAAATGTACAAATTGTTGTTGACCATTTCTTCCAGCAAATTGGAGGTTCTTAAAGCGTTTAAAACACTTTTTCAGACTTGACTCAAAAGTTTCTCATAGGGGTTATTTGGTAAGCTTATCACGAATTTGAGGTGTAGCCTTGCTTTTTGGCGAAGCTTGAAAACGCTGGGAAAACATCTGGGAACCTACAGCTTGGGGCGGGATACTGCGCAAATTTACTATTAAGGCCTAAAGGATACTAACAATACTAGTCGTTTCGCAGATTCGTTTACCACTCAAAAACAACCCCTTGTAAAATAACGAAGAAGTTGGGGAAAACGCACAGGTAGTACGAAAAATGCTGTGGTCTCGCTCCGTATTTTCACACTCACAGGGGACTGCTTTAAACTTCCCGTGGAGATTTGGAAAACCATGTTGTCGTTGCTGTAGGTCTGCGACAGTACATGAATAACCCGTGCTTGAAATTCCCTAAATAGCTGCGGGGATTCCAAAAATTGACTTTTTCAAAAAGGTCAGATTACCATGAGGGAATTTTTGGGGTGTTCAGAAAAAATTTGTCGGATTCGGCTCAAAACTTACAACTGGAGGTTATTTGGGGCACTGGTCCCGAATCTGGGATCTATTCCTCGCTAGACTTAGGCTTACTGTAGGTTACGGTAGGCATAATGCATTTTGAGTGGCGTTACTTACCTTCGAATTTCGAAAATCGGAAAAAAGGACCTCAAATTCGTATTCGGCGTCCCAAATAACAACTACAGAGAAATTTTGAGTCAAATCTGAGACTTTGACCGAGCTACCGTATACCCTCTGTTACATACCGTAATCCAAAGAAAATCGATAAACCGACCACAAATTCGTGTAAGGCAGCACAAATAACTCCTATGGAGAAGTTTTCAGACGATGTCATCGTAGCATTCTCGAAATCGCCAAAAGTCGCTTTTGGCCAGCGAAATTTTCCCCATTTTGAAGCTTCGGACCAAATCAGACGGATTTTTTGAAATATTGACAAATTTGCCTCTGATTCGTAATCAGCACCCAAAATATGGAATCCCGAGCAAAAATTTTTCAGCTCAATCGGAGACATTTATTCTGAGCACCATAAAAATTGCCATTCGTGTACCCCTCTTCACTACGAAATGCTATGAAAATGCCAACTTTTGGAAATCTCCAGTAAGGCTCTGAGGCATTTAGGGGATTTGGAAAACGCATTATCAATGGTGAGTCCCATACTAACAACTATCAAAACACGGTTTGGTAAAAGCCCACCGGAAATGTACGGCAAGCCTTAGCCAGAGGAATTGTTCGTTGGAAGAATGAAATCGCTTTTGCACCCATTCTTCGAATGTCCCATTTTCCGCTTCTCGTATCCACTGACTTTCTTTGTTTTCGGTATAAGCTTACAGTTTTTAGCGTGATATGCCCATACAATTTCTATTCAACCTCAATTTTTCCGGTGGCCGTCACAGATGATTTATTCATTGTCGGGGACTAGTCCAGGTTTGTAGACTACATGGCTCAGGCCGCCGCATCAGCACGTTCTTCACCGTTTCTCCATGCTTTTAGTGACCGATAGCGGCTAACGCATTATCTTACATGGAGAACTCGAAACCAAAATCCTTCGTGAATACTGCCTTCATGATGATCCTACAGCCCAAAAAGACGAAGGGCTCAAAGTCTCCGAGAGAGAACGGAGGTGTACTAGGTTATTGTGAACTCAGCATGTAATCATTAAACATGAATTGATATGCGCATTCATGACGGTCTTCCCTCGGTGCACTTTCCATGCCTATTTCTGTTCCGGCATCTGCTCACATCAGCACGTCCCCCAGCAACCATCAATACATAAGAATCATCAAGTGTAGAAAGAAGAGTAGTTTATCAGGTTGTCTTCATCATAAATGCATTGCGGCAAAAGAAATTGTTTTTTGGGCTGAGGTTGACTGGCAGCCACTCGCAGTCATTCGCCTTGAATGAGTTGTGCCAAAAACGTCTTTTCCGCTGCATCAAAAAGTGCGAAAGATCAGTAGCATTGATTCTTATCCAATCTCCCATTCATCTAATAAGAGAAGTATACAAAGCGTATGTCGGACGTGCGGGAACAAATACTATTTCTTGTATCTCTTGGGCATGTATAGTAAAACTGCGCTGTACCCCGTCCCGAGCCGCAGGTTACAAGAAGTTATAAGCCCAAAACCGTCGATTTTTGTGGTTTTTGTACCTTTCAAAACGCGCATTATGTAGTCTTGAAAGAACCCGGAAGCAGATCTCATAATTGTGTTCAGTTCCCAAAACCACCCCCTGAGCAAAGTTTGGGGGAAGCCCATTTTCCAAATTTTCTGATACTGATAGCGTTTTGGACTTGTACGGATTTTTGGTTGGGTGGTTATTTATATCAATTAGGGGTTCTAAAAGCGTTTCAGAAAAATGTTCCAGATTTGACTTAAAATCCCCCCAGGGGGTTTGGGGGTGCTGATCACGAATCTAGGCTTTGTTTGTCGATTTTCGAAGGTTTTCGGCTTATTTCGCTCGAAGCATCCCAACGGGGAGAAGGGCAAAACGAGGGGTTCGGGGGCAAAACGCCACTTTCGAGATTTCCTGATGTCTTCGATTGATAAGTCTTTAAATCATTCTCTGGGGGTAATTTGATGAGCATAACACGAATCTGAGGTCCGTTCGCCAATTTTCTACAGATTACGGTAGATTACGGTAGGTATACGGTATTTCGATCAATGTCACAGATTTGACTCAAAATCTGTGTCCGGGGGTTATTTGGGGTGGAGAATACGAATCTGATGTCCATTTGCCGAATTTCTAACATATGAGGTGGGTTTTGCTCCCTAAATGGCATATTACCCACCGTTACCTACAGGAAACCCCAAAATTTCGACAAACAGACCCCAGATTCGTTTTCAGCACCCTAGATTACCCCTACATACAAGTTTTCAGCAAAATTCGAAAAAATTTTCCAAAACAGCCCAAAAAATTTCTGATGGATACCATTTCGCGAAGCTTTAAAAACGCTCATAACTTTTGGAACCAGCTTCTCGGGGGTACTGCAAAGTTTAACTATACAAGCTCAAGAGATACTGACCATATAATTCGTTTCCGCAGATCCGATATACGCTTTGCATACTTCCATTGTAAGTAAGAAGTAGCATTTCACCTACACTTAATGCTTTAACATTCCAGATGCTCTTGATTTCTTTGGTTTAATATGAACTGCTGACGTGGAATACAACTGCACTGCAAAATTAGAGCGGAAAATGATAAAAACCAAAGAATACTAGAAATGGTCCAACAAAAACGCGGGAACTGGATGTGCTTTGGCTGAATTGTAGCTTCTTTCGCTCTGACTTCCAGTAAAGGGTGTGCACTTCACAGTTCCATACTACCTTATTCAAACTCATATAGGGCCGAATCTGAATAACCGTGGCAACCTGGGATTTACAAAGTGAAATCAACTGCTCGGCAGAGTTCTGTCTATGGTTGAACTGCCTATAAGTTGCACCTATCCAGCCAAGTTAACACTTCGGTTGGAAACCTAAACTTTTCTGAGCTCACCTTCCGCCAGTTTCTCCTGGCCAACGACTTCTTGAGGTGGGTGACAACGGAGCCATGAATGTCTGTGGTGTAGGCAGTGTTTCCACTGATCCTTTAAAAGAGAAAACTTATGAATAAACCATTTGCTAGGTTCCTAAGATATAATATTTGAATGCAAAGTTTACGATAAGAACAGTCTCCAAGTTTTCACCGGAAATGGGTGATTTCGGGGTCCATTACATCAGCAGTGTTGAAAAAAAAACGGCTAAGAACGAGATCGAGAGGGCCGGCTACGACGTAAGCCTTGAGCGTTTGGCTCGCACCACTCCCAGTTCCTGAACGGTCACCGACCAAACTGAACAACGGGAAAACCGACTTCATGAAGGAGACGGATTATCAAATGGGGTAGGTTCTACTGCGTTGATTGCTGTGGGATAGACTACAACCTTCTGAATGTCTATTGGTTTCTTAAAGTCGATTTTTTAGGTGTTCACATGAATCGGTGGCTGTTGAGGGGAGTGGGTGTGACGCGAGCCAGGCAGCGTCAGGTTTACGGCCGCAGAGGGCTCCTTTGCGTTGGGTTCTTGCGCGTTTTTTAAACAGCGCTGATGCAATGGGCACCGGACTTGGGCAGAAATCTCTTCCAGATATCCTCATGAAAGCTTTTCACTTTTTAAAGACAGTGTTCACGATAGAAATTCCCTTTCCTGTTTTTTTTCTATCTTGAAAACTGTCCCATTGTGATTCCAATGATGTCTCTGGAATCGTACAAACTCTTCTGAGAACGGAGTTATGGTCCCTCAGAAATTGAGCTAGGGAAGCATGGTGGACGAGTTGTCCGAGGCTTGTAACTTCCGTCTTTGGCAGCCAATGTGAGCGAGCTGACCTGATTAAAGAGAGAAGTTGAGAATGAAGGGAAGAACGGGGCTTTTGATCGGAAACCATCGCTCATCTCTTGATCTCGAGTGTTCCATTGTCCACGTCGAGGGGCGGAAAGGTGCCGGACTTACCCAAAGCGGCGGCGTTTGCCCACTTTTCTAAGCCATTTTGCGGCTCCTGGGTAGCTTTTCGTCCCGTTTCTTCGACGCTGTTCTGCTTCTGAGAGCCACGAGAAGCGTTTGTCATGGATAATTTGAAGATCAAGTTTATCGTTAACAGTCCCTTCAAGAATTTACGTTGAAGTGAAGACGAAACGAAATCATTCATGTACGAAGTGTAAAGCTCGAAACCATTTTTGTTGTTAGAATTATGCCACACGGTACACACACGTGCGCGAAGGACTAATGCGCGGAAGAGCGAGAGTGAGGCTTCAAACAATCTGTAAAAGTTACAAAAAGATTTATTTTTTAAGGTTTCAAAGGGTAACATTTCAAGAATGTTTTTCGAAATTCGCAAAAACTCTTCAAAACTTTGCCTCTTGTAAGCTTTCGGTGCTTCGCAACTTCTTCAGACCTGGTCTGCCGTAAGTTGCGGCTCTGATTGGCGGTAGGCGGTGTCTCTTCCAATCACGACCCTTCACTCCTAACCCGCCCATTTGGCGGTTTGAACACATTACGACCCCCCAGTGCGTTCATGCATGCCTCTCCACTTTTGAGAGGACCTGTCTCTAACTATCATGAACATGCTCACGCAGTACACCCGTAGAAGCTGTCAAGTAATATACAGCTGCAGCGAAAATCTCATTCTCTAGGACCAATCGGATTCTTCTGAGTTGCCCGATCAGAATGGCAATTAAGGGACAGAACTGTACTGGAGTCCACAATTGCTGCCTCTGTCTCTTTGAAAAACCTGGGGCTCTAACATGAAGGCTCAAAACAGATTCTATTTTCGAGGTAGTAGTTGTGAGTTATAGTGATGTTTTCTATGGTTCTGTGATCTCCATATGATTATTATCTGACTCTCTGTTACAAAATAAGCTGGCGAGCGGCTTCAATTCTAATGACAATCACATTAACACTTTCACCAATAATCCAAAAGTCCTTCTGGAGGGACAACCTTCCATGCTCACCAGTATTATTGGAGTTTAAGGCCAATTAGGTATAGTCTTCAGCAATGGAAGTAGGACCTGGTGAGGTTGCGGACTCTTACTAACATACTGTAGTCTGATAGTGTTATCACTCATTTTTTCGAAATAACTAAAACTGGTCAGTGAGTTTCGACTTCCGCTCTCGCATTTTCACCTGTTTTCATTGCTTCCACAGATGTAATCGTATCGGTGAACACACAGACTTACCGATCTATCACAGCTTTTCCGGAAATATGAGTGATAGCACTAACAAACTACCGTATCTTAGAACGAGTCCGCAACCTCACCAGGTCCTATGTACTTCCATTGCTGTAGACTATATATACCCGAGGGCAACCGAAATAAGTGCACAGATTCGTGGATAGTTCCTCAAGTACATATAGTTATGTTCTTGGCAAAACTATCTGGGTATAAAAACTTCAAAAGTTTCAGATTCAAAATCGTGCAGTTTTTTGGCCCCCGACATAGTCGGCCGAAAGCGGCCGCCCTAGTCCCACACGGTCGATAGGCATGAGAAGCACGCGAAACGGGAACAAATGAAGTGATAAAAATCATCCTCTTATGATGATAATCGCACTATGATGTGACAAAATTTGATCCCAACTGATAAAAACCGTCTGGAATGATAAAAATCCTTCTGATACGACCAAGGAGGACATAAAGAAGGTGGAATTTTATCAGTTGAGGATGATTTTTATCACTTCATTTCTTTCCGTCATGCGTGTGTCTCATAAGTATCGACCGGGTGGGACTAGGACGGCCGGCTTTTCGGCCGACTATGACGGGGACCCTAAAGGAATTGTTCGCGCTGAAAACCAATTCCCATTTTTCAGGCTCAATTTCATGAATGAGTCCGTTACATCACACCGGTGAGCTTCGGCGCGTCAAAGACGCAGCGTTATGAGGTTGGAAGAGGTTAAAGATGAGGATCCGCCACCAGTTCTCACTATTCATCTAGCCTTTTTTCATAGAGTGTTGATGCGACCGTCAAACAACATGAAAAACAGTTACGGCACAAACTTCTCATGCAGAAAAACTACGAAAATGACAGCGTCGAAACCTCCAAAGGCAGGAAATCTTCAAAAACCATTTTGGCGCGAATTTCAAATTCATATTTACAATCTGTTTCAATTGACTTTTTTTACAAATGAAGGTTTCTCATGGGCCCATTCGACATTTTCGTTCATTAGAGAGGGCTAGCTACACAAAAACATGAAAAAGGTATATACGGTTTTCAGCGCGTACGATGCCTTTAAAGGCAGTGCTCACGAAGAATTTCGCACTCGGGTTCGACCCACTCGCTCGTGAGGTAACTAATATTGCAGAAACAGCGAAGAAAAACGTTCATAATAAGCTAAAATATTGGTTTCGGGACTATCGAAACGGGGTGGGGGCACTCGAGATTCAATTAGAGCATTTTCTAAAATGCGAGGATCGATTAGGCTGGACGCGGCAGAGTTGCTTGGCAATTCGCCATTGAAAGTGCGGCTGCTCGAGCTCGATCGAATGGGGGGGGGCGGACCGGGATAGGTAGGCGCACTGGTATAACTTTCAAAGCAGTTTTTATCGATTTCTGACCCGTTTTCGCTGCTTTCTTCGCCCTTATCCTCTCCAGCATCTGCCAACTTAGTGTTTCATACTGAAACCTCGAGAACGAGATTCATCGTGGACACTGCCTTAAGAGAAGGTCTTGCCTCCCCACGTCTAGGCGCTTGTGTCAAGGAGCGCGCGTTGGTCAGCTACTCAGAAAAATGAAAACAAGTTACTTGTAACATATCTAAGCCGATGTTGGTTACTTACGACTTTTTTATGCCATTTAATTTACGTGTAACATATCGGACGCGCGTTGCACGCGGTTTCCTGTCGATATGTTGCATGTAATTTAAACGAGTCGAGATAAGTCGCAAGTAACTTACATCAGCTTAGATATGTTACAAGTAACTTGTTTTCAATTTCTGAGAGGATACTGCTTTCAGTGCGCTCCCGATATGTTACATGTAATTCAAATGGCACAATATAAGTCGCAAATAACTTGAATGCCAAGATGGTTTCTTCAAGGTTGTTGTACGACGCACTCGCGGAGTCAGGCTCACGACTGTCGTTGCTGTTCGTTCAATTACCCAAGTCTGAGGTACTTGATCCCACACCAGCAGTGAAGACCCTGCACAGCATTTTTTGCGTGGGGTGTCGTGTGGTCGTGCGTCGCTGTTGTTTGCGTCACGTGATGGCCACCCATAGTGAAATTTCAAATGTAAGTTACGTGTAACATAAGTACAACTTACATGTAATATAAATCAAAGTTGAATGTAGTATAAATGTTTGTTATATGTAATATAAATGTAAGTTACTTGAGAAATTCAAGGAGGGTATATTTATACATACATATTACGGGTAACCTGTTTTGATTTTTCTGAGTATGCGCCATTTTTCGAACACAATCGCTGCAGCGGAGAATCAGTTGATGCATTCGACGCTTCTTGATAAAACAACTTACCACGGATGCTCCAAAGCCTGCTCACAAGTAAACCGTTGCTCAGGATCACAGCACATCAAGTGGGAAATGAAGTCTTTGGCTGAAAAAATCTCTGTGAGTGAGATTAGCAATGCGAAGAATTTGTGTAGCATTACCTGAGTCTGAAATCTGGTCCCAATATGGGGCATCGAATTCGTATTCACCCTTGATTATTTGAGCAAAGAGATTCGCATCGCTTTCGTCATAGAATGGAGGGTATCTGCAACATTTTGAATGTCTTTGATAAAGATTTTCTTAAAGGATGTCAAAATTCATGAGCTGCAAGCAGCACGGTCATGATTTCACCAGTAACTTTTTCCTCCGATTTCTAAGCCTACTGTCTAACTTACTTTTCAACGAAAGTACCTCTTCCTGAAGTACAATTCCAAACAAGAGAAGTATATCTATACCGCGACTTTCGTCCAACTCTTATATCTCATCTTAAAGGCAGGGTTCGCGATAAAAACGATTTTTGGGCTCTCTTCATGAGAATGTAGATTTGGTCATCACAAAAGTGAAAATTAGTGAAAAAACCCGGAATTCCGCGGGAAAAACGCACAAAAACAAAGTATAACGGCTAATTACTGGTGTCGGCCGGCCCCCTAATTAACGATATTTTCGTTATTGCGTATTTATCCGCCTTTTATTTTGCCGTTAAAGTAGTCAGGAGGCTACAGAAGTGCTCAGAAATTACTTTAGAAGCAAAATTAAAGTTAACAAAACAGGCTTTTATAGAAATCCTGATAGCTGGAGGCGGGAGGACACCAAGCAATAACTTGTTCCTGAGCGTTTTTTATTCAGTTTTTTACTTATTTCCACTTTTGTGATGCCCAGACCTACCGTTTCATGGGGATAGCACAACAACCGATTTTATCGCGAACCCTGCCTTTAAAAGGGCGACAGAGTCCGACAGCGCCGGGACCCTGGCGGAGCGCTAGAAAGGTGGATATTTTTGAAGCAGAGTAAAGTCACGCCAGCCGTCAAGTGTCGATCTTCAGTCTTCGCCAGCTGCCTGAGCGTGCTCAGCACAGATGTCCGAGCTGTCCACCTCATGCAGCTCCAACATTAGAGCATCTGAGTCGTAGCCGTAACCATCAGATGCCAGTGATTCGCAGTAATGCCCGAAGTTTTCAGGTGGACCAAATCCCGTACTGCCTATCATGCAGACGTCCGAGGGAAAGACAGTGGCGAAGGGAGCTGTTGCCTCTACCCTGTTGTCACCGCGCATGACGCAGGTTTCTCTGAAACGCGCGAAGGATACGCAGCAATCCGGAGGCAGCACTCAGGATCATGGCCCAATGACGGGGTGGAGGTCCGTCGCCACACTTAGGTTTTATTTTACTATGAAAACGGTCAGGCGCATAATCCTATCTTGTGTTCTGTTATGTGCGAGTATACAGACAATTGTAGCGTTGCACATCGGCTGGTCATAGATGCCATATTCGAGCATGGTTGTTGTGAGGTCGCATTATTCGCACTGGAACGATCAGCCAGATGTGCTGAGATCGATCGATACGTGTTCGTGACGCAATACTCTGATGAGAACTGAATGGTGAAAATGTGTGTAGCCCAAGCAGGACTGAGGGCCTAAATGTGTTTGCAGCATTCCCGCAGTGGCAGTGTCGGTTTATACGAAGCATAGGGCGCATGGTCCTATCATTCGAATGTCTCCAGTTGCGGCATGCACGTACGCGAATGTTACGAAGGGGTTGTGGCAGGGTTGGGGACGTCGGTGCGTTTGAAGATGGCAGTGCGGGGGCTGAAAGAGGGTGAGAATAGCAATGAAAAATCGTTCCCTCGTCAACCCTACCTAGGAGGATAAGGTAGACGATACCTCGCCGGGCACCGTTGATTGATGACCTCCAGCCCTCGCACTGCGATCATCAAACGCACCGACGTCCCCAACCCTGCCACAACTCCTTCGTAACATTCGCGTTTGTGCATGCCGCCTCGGAATCAGAGCGGCAATCATCGCTGTTCATCCGAATCCCGATGCAAATGCAGGACGGAGTGACTCGTCGTCACGGTTATCTCTATGGAACACACGAAGAATGGAAGGATACACCCCTCCATTTGAAGTACGTTTCTCTTGTACCGCAGTGATTCTGCGGTCATAGACGGGCATGCATATGAGAAGGCGTTAAGTTATTTGTACTTTGCTCACTACTCGTATTCCACAAATACCTCTATGTATTAAAGGCACAGTTCAACCTCAAGATCGTTTGTTTGTTTTCCTGCCTATCTTGGAAACGGTCCCACGCTGATTCCAATGATGTCACTGTAATTGTACAAGACTTTCTAGGAACGGAGTTATGGTCCCTCAAAAATCGTAGCTACGGAAGCATGGTGGACGAGTTTTTCGAGGCTTGTAATTTCCGCCATTTGCAACCGATGTATGTGAGCCGACCTGAATAAAGAGAGAGGCTGAGAATGAAGGGAAGAACACGGCTGCAGATAGGAAATCGTCGCTCATCTCGCCACTGTTGATCGTAAAAGATCGTAAAAGGGGCGTGCCGAAGTGGCTTCCTGATGTGGGCGCCCCAGGGTGGCTTCCTCCTATATCTCGCTTATTCGGAGGAATCGAGAGCCCGCACTTGGCAGGTGCTCTGTAGGGTGGGTCTGCTTCACAATTATGTCAAAATCTCGGAGCCGGTCCCTAAGCTTGTACTGTGCCTTTAAAGTGTTCACAAAAAAATCGTTTTTCTGTTTCTCCGCCTATCTTGAAAACGGTCCGACGTTGAGTCCAATTATGCCTCTGGTACCGTAGAAAACATTCTGAGAACGGACTTATGGTCCCTCAGAAATTGAGCTTGGGAAGCATGGTGGACGAGTTGTCCGAGACTTGTAACTTCCGTCTTTTGCAGCCAATGTATGCCAGCTGACCTGAGTAATGAGAGAAGTTGAGAATGAAGGGAAGTACGGAGCTATTGATAGGAAATCATCGCTCATGTCGCGATCTCGAACTTTCATTTGTTCACGTCGGTGGGCGGACATTGCCCTCTTGGGGTTTGCGTTGCGCTCAAAGTGACAACTTCTGGGTGTTTTAGGGCTCTTCCGGCTCGTTTTCATGCGTTCTTTCGACGTTAACGTTACAGTGTGCCCCCCTACTACTCATTCCTGGTGTATAATAAAACACATTTTTTTCGTGAACACTGCCTTTAAGAGGACGGTATGAGAAGAGAGTTGAGAATAAAGGATTGTTGGATTACCATACTTATTCAATCTTAGCGAAATAGACATTTCTCCGTGGAATTGAAAATTGCAAGTTCAAAAAATCGTATCTAGCGTCTTTAGAAAAACACGCTTAAAATGAGCCAAAGTTTTTAAGCTATGTACATAGTTTGAAGAGTATCAATGCATATCCTACTTCACTATAAGGGCAAGTCAGTGTCTGATATACTGTTGGAAATATGTAACGATTTACTCACCCGCATAGTAAAATGTAGGCAATCACTCCTATTGACCACACATCGACGGCTTTCCCATAAGGCTTTTGCTGAAGAACTTCAGGAGCCACATATCTGAACTGATAGAGAATAAATCATTAATCAATTTCTTCAATTCTTCTTGAGACCAGGAAGGTATAAAATCTTTCTTATTGGAGTTGACTGCATTAGTATACATTTCTTTTTTTCTCACGATGTGTGGTGTGATCTCTCACGCGAAGTCGAATTTCAATTTTAATGTTTGTTAAATTTATAATAGGGATCTCACCGAGAACGAGCTTACATAGAATATCTACCAAAGCCCGCAAGTATTTTTCACACATGGATCGGGAATTCCAGCACGAATCACAAAGAAAATCAGTAAATTCAGGACGAATCACGATAATTTGAGAGAAATTTGTCAGCTTTCAGTTGATTCTAGTCTATGAAAGCTACCCGAAGAATCTTGAGGTTTGGTTCTAAGAGAACCACAAAAAAAGTATTGTATTGTGGGAGTTTTCTTGAGATGCACAGGGACATATACCGATAAATTACCCAATGTTTTCTTGAGATCGCTGACATTTATTTGAAGTTTAACAAAGTAGCCTCGAAATGTTGGCAGTGGGACGTTTTGTCCCATGGGCGGAGTGTGGGCGAGGCGCGAGCGAGGTATGAATTATGTACACGGAGTCATCGGTTCTCATATTAGAGCACTTCACTTCACGAGGCACTCTCAGGCAAACCATCGCTCCGAGCGGTACCGGAGAGCTACTCGAGCGGCGCTGCCTCTCCGCTCCGAGCGAAAATTAGCCATCTACTCGGGCCACAGCAGCCGCTCTCCGGGCCACAGCAGTATCGCTCGGAGCGATCTTCGGTCCCAACTGGCACTGCGGTCTCTGTTCGGGCGATTTTCAAAAATTTCGTAATTGCTATTTTTCCTTTATTTCCGCCTCTTCTGGAGAGGATTAAGCCTGTTAAGAGGATAAGATACCTGTTACAGCCTGTGGGTCAGGAGGTTAATCCTGCCACAGGCCGCAACAAGGATACCATCCCAGCATGATCCGCAATGAGGAAGCCTTCCCCACCGCGGGCCATGGGGGATCCCCTCGGCCGCCAAAAATTGTCATCCTGAGAGTGATCCGAGGTCACCTCTCAAGAGTGGCCTCGAAAGGCCAACTACCCGTCTACACGAGGCGAGCCGTCTTTTATACCCGCAGGATTGGTTGTTCTTTGAGTGATAACGTGTCTCGCACGTTATCACTCAAAGAACAACCAATCCCGCGTCTCTCTATCTCTGGCGATGGCACCGCTGTGGCCCCGAGAGCGACCGGAGAGCGACCGAGGGGCGAACTGGCACCGGACAGGGACCGCGGTGCCAGTTGGCCCCTCGGCCGCTGTCCGGGCGATGACGTCATAATTGGGAGGAGCCGGTCCCGCTCGGAGCGAGGGTTTGCCTGAGACTGTGAAGCTTTGTGGTATTATAGGGCATCACAAACATGCCTAATGCACACCTAAACTTGAATTTCTAATCTACAGTTTCATAGATATGGGAATCAATAACAGCTTTGTTGTATTAACCTTAATTAGGGGGAGTCTCTCGAACCGTGAGAGAAGAAACCGAAACGAAATCCAAATTTCTCCAAAATCCATATTTCTACCGTACTTCCCCTATTTGAGGAACACCTCAAAACGAAGCCTGAAAAATAGAAGTACTGTCGTTATCGGAGCGAAATTCCGGTCCGCTGTTGGGCGCAGCTTGATGGTAATCGTGCCGTGACGTCGTGGTCCCAGACACAATGCTCCGTTGTCCCAGCACGGTCTTGCCGTAAAAGCGATCGTCCGCAGATGCGGACCGAAATTTCACTTCGACAACAACAGTACATCTACCTCTAACAAGAGATAAATATTAATCTCAGACTCTAGCAGTGAGTAAAATGTGCTAATTAATCAGAGTCGAAAACTTCCCCCACGATCGCGCCTCGCATCTTCTCCGCCCCATTCGGACAGAACGTCTGCCTCCCAAGAATGTTCTCATGTACACACCTAAATAGCCGTCTTTGAAGTAGCCCAAATGTAACAAGAAGCTTCTAGTTTTTCTCTGGCGTCACTCCTTCCCCCCGAAATATCCTAGGCTACTCAATGATTTCTGGAAATCATCGAAAAACGTACCAGGTCCCTTCAGGACGTTTTCAAGTTAACCCAAATCCCAGAGCTCCTCGACTCTTTTGTGCCTTGTTCCCTTGAGTTTCTCCTGTTATGTACATATCTCAAAAAAAAACCCGAGTTATACTCAAACAACCAAAACATTCCTACAATAAGTACCAGCCAAGCAGTCTAATATTCTGAAGGCACACCACAACGTTTCCTGGGATTTTCCCGTAATTTCTACTTGAATCTCTGAAGTGTGCAGTTTAATTTTAAATTAAACTGTCTGGGAAATCCTAGGACAATAGCGGAGGCGAGCCCCGCATGTAAAGATTGAAAAAGTGTAGTCGATTACAGGCATCAGTTTTGCAAAGTGGAGAGTAATTTGCTGCGTATAATCCATAACGAGGTTCAACAAAAAGCCTAATCCAAATGTCAGAATAATGCAATAATAATGACAGCAAGAGAACACAAATTAGTGAACATTTAGCGTTCTGTGATACTGCGACGCGCGAAAGTAGCCCGACAGCCCTGATCACTCTTTAAAAAAACCAGTACATGGACGAGAACTCACCCTGGGGTTCCGCATGCGGTCGCCATCACTCCAGAGTCCTCCGTTTTTGAGAGTCCGAAGTCTGACACCATGATTTTTGAGTCCTAAATGGATTCTTCAAAACAGTTCCAACCTGGGCCAGGGAATCTCACCTCGTCTTGATTGAAATATAGAAGATTTTCAGGCTTTAGGTCTCTGTGTACGACTCCATTCTGATGCATGAACCCGACGGCATGAAGAACCTGAAGAAATTGCCCCAGATGTTATACAGAGGACAGATCGGCTTTGGAAGTATGTACCTGTCGTATCAAATGGCTGGCATCTTTCTCAGTGTACGAGCCTTTAGCGACTATCCGATCGAACAACTCCCCTCCAGTGACAAGCTCCATCACCAAGTAGACATACTGCTTCTCCTCATAGGTGTCATACAGTTGAACGATATTTGGATGCCGCAACCTGAAAGTATACAGTCACAGTAAAAGGCCCAGAAAAATTCATGAAGCATCGCACCACTTGGAAGAGTCCACTATTCAAGGCTATAAAGTTGAGTTGATCGCCCATCCTAAGGCCAATGAAGCCCAATGATTCACAGGGGGGCCGGTAAGTTGTTACCAGATTCGTATGGGAGGATAAGGGTACTGACTTGAACTCTGGTTAGTGGTCCCGGAAGTTTCGCTAACTGATAAAAACCAGACATAGCCCTTTCCTTCTAGATTTCAAATACTACGCGCGCCTGAAAAGGCGTCACTGTCGACTAATAATACCAATATTCTCAAAAAATAAATCGTAGAATGATTTGATTATCAATTTGAGAATACTCAGAGGAATATTGTGGATTTCAGCGAGTATTTAAATACTTTTACTTGGTCGATACGCGCTGCCCACTCATTTTGACTTTTGAATTCTTGGTTGGAGATTGGAGAGCGCCCTCAAATCAAACCATCCTTTTGGTGAAGGCTATAAAATAGTGCACCCAGATCTTCAAATCAAGGAAGTACTGTAAATTCTTCGAATACGCCATGAGAATCTGAAGATATTTACTTACAATTCCGATGAAATTGATTATTCGAAAATTTCAAAGAAAGTTGAAAATCGGGATTGACTCAAGAATTGAGAACCCCAGTATTCGGGCAACCGACTAATCGAATTAATCGAATATAATCAGCGTTTGCTTCATACGACCTAATCAATGTATGGTCGTTGTGATAAAAACAATGAAGCTGGATTTGGTGGCCGCATTTCCTGTGTGCGTCATCTCTGACTGATGTAATGTACGGATCTCGTCTCTGGATACATGTGTAGGCTTCATCAAAGTCTTCCCTTACTCATCTCGCTTCAGTACCACTTAGATACAACTTTCGAGGGAAATTGCTTCGTTCACATGGCTTCAGAGTTCTTTTTCTGAAGCGTTCTTTACGAAGAACAACTTGAAGTTGTCTGGAAATTCAAATAAAATGGATCAGCAAAAATCTATGCGAGGAAGAACTGGACGGACCCGTGTCAAAAGAACGATAGAATAAAGTCTGGAATGACAGAATAGCTGCAAAAAGGCTGCTTTTTCCGAATCGGGGAGCATCGCAGCCTTCGGCATTGTAGAATCCAGTGATGAATAAGGAATGACAAACATTTCCTAGTGAAAAACTTCGGTGAAATTGGAAAAAAATTAGAGGAAAATTGGGTGTCCCAATAATTATGGGACGGCGAACAAAGACCGTTTTGAGCAGAATCGTGCGTAAGACTTTACAGAGACAACCAAATGCGCTGAAAATCGGTGTACGTACAGTAGTGGACAAAAATCTATTGACATCGCCTTTTTCTAAATATCTTTGCTCCCTTTGGGGCTATCAATTTCATCTTTAGATATGACATTTTCGGTCAAAGTGCCGATATAACTATGTGTGTTACAGGATTATAGCGCAATTATTCATCGATGAGGAAGACAATTTTCGGAATCAGCCGTTTGCGACTTTTTGTTTCTTCTTCAACTCGATCGGTTTCTTCGTCGTTTTGGACATTCTCTTGGTGATTTTTGCATTTTGTAGGTTTTTTCGTTCAGTAAGAAGTGAAATTTTCTTAAATATTGACCGAAGATCTGTCATCCGAGATTTTAAAATGGGTCCATCAGGAGCCGTTCCCCGAAGTCTTCTCGGGATCACAATACGAGATGATCAAAAAATTCTGAAGGTTGGTGTTAGACACCTATTGAGACCCGAAGTCTGAGGAAGACATTATGAGACAAGAGTATTACTGGGTGGTGCCATACCTTGCACCTTACGCGACATTCCGAGGCTCAATTATAAGGACATCAGAAGAAAACTTCAGGAATTTCTTGAACCGCAGGCTTGTTTCTGTGTAAAATCCATTTGAAAGTTTTTCAGGTATCTAAAAATGCTGCGAAATGTCGACATCGTGACTATGGAGTTCTCGGACGTCGTCCCATGAAATGGCTTTTGATGAGAGTAAGGCATCAGAAGGCAAGACTAGCGTGGGCGTTGGAGCATCATCACCAGAGTCAACAGCAATGTAAAAAAGTTGTTTCTTTAGTTGACTCTACTTCTTGTTCGCTTAGAGCACTGGATCGAGCCGAGAAAACAGCTTTCTACCAATGCTGTTGAGTCTAAGGCATCTGTTCCGTTGCCCAGGACAGTCTTGCCTTCTGATACCCAACTCTCATCAAAATCCATTTGCTGGGACAGAGAGCTTTACAGTCACGGTGTCGACGTTTAGCAGCATTAATAGACACCTGATAAACCCTCGAATGAATCCTCCAGAGAAAAAAAAACTGGAGATCGCTTGCGATTCATGCAATTTGTGAAGTTCTCCTCTGACGTCCTTAGCATTGAGCCTCGGAATGTCGCGTATGGTGCGTATTATGGTACCATCCAGCACTGCTTTTGTCTCACGATGTCTTCGTCGCGCCTCGGGCCTTAATAGGTGTCTAACACCATCCTTCAGAATTTTTTGAATGGCTTATATTGTGATCCCGAGCAGACTTCGGGGAACGGCTCCTGATGGACCATTCTAAAATCTCGGATGACACATCTTCGGTCACTATTTGTGAAAATTTTATTTCTTATCGAACGAAATATCCTACAAAATGCAAAAATCCCCAAGAGAGTATCGGAAACGACGAAGAAATCGACTGAGTTAAAAAAGGGACAAAAAGTCGCCAACAGCGATTTTTTAAAAATGTTTTCCCCGTAGATGAATATTTGCCCTATAGTCCTGTAGCATACTTTATCCTAATGATCTACGCTTTAATAGTCTAGATTCAAAGCTGCCAGAAGTAGAGCAAAAATTTAAGTGTCCCTATAATTATGGGACGGACTGTATGGGAGTCCCCTACTACAAGCCACATGCCCCAGACAGTCTTCTCGAAGTGAACGAATAAAAGTATACATTTTGATAACGACAAGTGATCAAAATACAAACTACTGTTACAACGCCTAATTGCCTTGATAGGTATCGTTCCTCATGATGACTGGCTCTTCTACCCAGAAGTCAGAAGGAGCAAGAATGCGTTCACCCAGGCCCACAAAAACTCATGAGTCTTTATCAATAATTTGATTTTTTACTTGAGAATCTTTCTGGGAGTAGAAGTTCATGCGGAGAGATTGGTTACAAATTCCATCGCGAAACTTGTTTATAGCGGAGTCACGATCAGAATCGCGAACGCACAATCCAATTGGAAACTTGCGGCTGATAGGAAAACTGAGTCTTGCCAAAACAATGACGTCACCCCCCTTGCCAATCTATTAACGTGATCCGTATTCTTACAAAGTGATGACATCCATGGGACCAACAAACATGCTCTAATTTTACCTTAGAATCATGATTTTCACTTCCTGTCTTGAAATGTGAAAGTCTTTAAATATTCGCTTCTTCTAGTGACAGTAGTACGACTTCATGTTGTTCTTCAGTGCAAATCCTCATGCTCATATGAGAGCAGAATTTTATGGTTGATCGATTAAGAACTCCGGCGGAAAGGAAGGCATCACCTTCCTCTGTCGACCAATGAATGTATCGTTTTAGTTGTCGAGAAGCGAGCATCTTGGTGATTCCAGAGATCCAACAAATATGTCGAGCCCTAACCCAATGGATAGTAGCATTCATCGGTACCAATTGAGTGTGTGTGTGTGGTGGGGGGTCCGAGGTGGCTGATTGGGAAACGCTCGCGTGTGATCCTCATGGGAGGCCTGTTTTCCTATGTAATCTCTCCTATTTCTTCCACAGACGAGAGGAGGGGAGAGAAGGGAGAAGGAGCCGAGCGCTGCTATTACTTGGTGCTTGTGATGATGCAGCTGAGGGTCCATTTCCGCGCCTCTCAACAAGCACGTGGGATTAGTGGAGGTGAGTAGTGATGGGAGATAATCCTGTATGCTGATTACAATGAAGAGATACTACATTCTGCCAGGAAAGAATGATTGGTATGTTGGTATACTCAACAACGACGGAAGTGATCACGGATAGCCAATTGAATTTTGAGGGTCTAAGTAAGTAAGCGTAATCTAGCTTCCCAAACGCTCATTTTGATGCTTCATCAACCATATTGATCTTCGATCCGTAGACATAAAGTTGTGCGTCATCGGATCTATCTTGCTCAGATCAAGAAATGGTTCCGCCAACTCGCGCCAGGGACGGTAGTAATCCATGCAAAACTACGAGTTTTATGTCGCGAGCTGACGTTCGAAACTCGCAGAATGAACTGATTGAAACCGGGACCACACACGCATCATCATGCGAGGTGCTGCGTTTATTTGCAAAACTTCGTCCCTCTAAGGAGTTGAACCCTCATTGTCAGTGCTTTTAAACATAGCGGCGATCACTAGCATTGCACCGAGATTGCACTGTGCCCTGGTGATGTTTTCATTGTAGGTGTCTCCCATTGCGAACACAGCATTGTTTCTGGCCACAGCAGAGGCTCAAACTAGTAGTTAACGTCATAGTACCTACTTAAAAGCTTAAATTGATAGAGGAATGAAGCAGTGAAAATCGTACACTCAAGGCGTTTATAATGGAGTGGTTGGTCAAGCGGAACACAAAACTCAATTCCCACATAATTTCTTGTATAAGACATGTGAAAGAATCTATCTAAGTAGTTCCTCATTCAAGTGAATTCGATCGGCCTTCTGGACTACAATAAAAGGACCTCAATAACTACACGCCTATTCATTTTCCTCAACGTTCTTCGACGGATTCTATTTGTTCTGTAAATATGATTGCTGTTAATCCTTGCCGCAATTTTCACCTCTCAATTCTTGTGTCAAACCTACTGTTGCATATTTCTTGTCAGCACCTACTACCCTCTCACAAAATCAAGACTTTCTAATCTCTGACTTTTTTCTATCGTTTGAACGACCGCATGAGCAAAAGTTTTTGTTGGTTCGAAAAAAGAGTTTTCTCGCCCATCCGGAAACAAAATCATGCTCCTCCTGATAACTTGGGCATAGCAAAATTGATCTTTTTTGCACACTTCGGGTACTGATACCTTATCAAATCGGACTGATAAGGGCACAAAACTCTTGAAAAGTGCAAATGCCCTACCAACTTTCGCAGCTTTGAGTTCTGCTAGAAAATTTTTAGACACTGTGAAAAAAATTGTAAAAACGTTTGATTACACTCAGCCCATACCTTGAGTTTCCGTGAAATTTCGAAATGAATTTTCGCTTATCCTCCCGAACAACCAGCAACGTGTCCCGGAATTTTATTTTTTGTGAATTCAGAAATTGAGCATGTGGATTGAGACACATGAAATCATGAAAAATTCAAATCATATGATCCTCGCACTTGACGAAAAAATCATTTTTTATCTGTGAAAAAAAACTTCTTTTTTTACCTCATCAATGTTATGACCTCATCAATTTGATTTGGTAAGGTTTCAGTGTCTGAATTGTACTAATATTAATTTTGCTATGCCCAGCCTATCAGTAGCAAATACCCGCTCCTTCCAACTGAAAACGTGAAAATCATGTATTTATGACATCATTAGTCCAGTTTGATAAGGTATCAATTCATTACTTGTGTCAAAAGGATTTAACTTTGCGATTCCCAGGTCATCATGAGTAAGTTATCGCTCCTTTGGTGTGAAAACTTATAACTCGAAGAGCTATAACCTTAACAGTTAGGTTTGATATGGTGTCAACGCCTGACTTCTGCCAAAAAAAATAATTTCGCTATTTCCAAGTTAATCAAACCTAATACTCGCTTTTCCGGCTCAAAATGCTCCAAATCTTATGGATATGTTCATATTACTTCGATTTGATAATTTATCAGAGCTATATTAGTGTTAAAATAGTCTATAATCAAGTTTTTCACGCCAACATGACCAAATCCCGGCTTTTCCACGTTCAAAACGCGCGATCTACCAATTTTTGCCGAGGTCTATCCTTGGAGGTCGGCTGTCAATAATTTTATGACTGCCACTGTCTGCGCGCTTGCTGACAGCCTGTGCGAAACAGCACCCACCTCGCAAGATGGACGAAAAAGTCCTCCGCACCACTTCTTCTCCCCGAAACTAGGAGTTTCTCGCGTCTCCACTACCGCTGCGCTGTTTCGCCTCTCGCTGCCAACTTCGCCTAGAGACAAAGCCTGCTGCCAGTTTCAGCGATCTCGCGCTCAGATAAAAACAGCCCACTTCCCGCCGGCCAAGTCGGGCTAGTCGACTTCGCGCGGCCACAATTTCGTGGGCGTGGCACAGCGTTCCACTTCCCGCAGATAGAGAGGTTTTCCCGCCTTACCGCGGAGTATCGGCGGGCACAAGGCTATTCCTGGGGGTCATCGAACACTCACTCATCGATTACTACTTTGATATCATCATTGCACCACCCACTAGAGTGGAGCCAATGAACGATTGCTGAGCAGAGAACGCTGTGTTGAGACTCTTTCCAGAAGCCGCGCTGTGTGCGACGCTGGTCTTGGGCAGGTGCACAACTGTCCGTTAATGGCAACTGTGAATGGGAAGACTGCAAGGACCAGTGAGTGTAGGAAGCTTCCCCGTATAAGCTCACTCCTTACTTGTCAAGAGCAGTTCAAGATGAAATCCTCAGAAGCGAATTTTTGAAATTTTGTTCTAACAGACCTTTACTTATAGGGTGATTTTTAAATGTACCGCGAACTGCTTTAGGATTGTCTTCTGTCAGTGATCAGATTAGTTGTAAGGCGGTGGCAGAAAGGCCGCAGACTGCTTGTTCACCGTGTACGGGCAGTCAACGAAACAGCGCTACCGACTGCCCGCGACCGATCTATTGGCCTTGCGCGAAGGGGTTACGGGACGTCGGCTGCAGGGCTGGGCGCACGTCCCGGCATGACGATTCTGAATATGCACCCCCCTTGGCTCGGTAATTTTTAGGCACCCCCTTATGGGAAATCGAAATCGGCTGTTTTCCGAATAGTTGGACAGCTATGATCTTGACTTCCTGATTTTGATAAACAAGAATTTAAAAAAGCACTGAATAGAGAAAATTCCGAAAATGGTAACAAAAAAGGTAGTGTAATTTCTGAACTTCAAAACAACCCCATGAGGTAAAATTTGTTTGTAAGACGGTAAGTTATGACAAAAGATAAAACATTTTTCAATACAAAACAATTGAACAATTACCAACAACAGAACTACTACTATTACGATAATTAATGTTTCCTGTCGAATGTTTTCATAAACCTATGAAGGATTAGTTAATCTGTGTTTGATTGTTCTGATGTGGAAATCAGAACTATTTTGTGTTGTGGAACAATGTTAGGATTCATGTGATTCGTAGAGAGTTGAAAATCCGAGTTTTCGCCTCCTAGAATGCCGCAATCCTTTAAAAAATCGGCTAGCCGTGCGATACGGTGTTTGTACGCAGCTACACAGCGCACACGGGAATGAACGCGCACACAATATTAATAAAAAATGTATTTTATTACAGAACGGGAAGGAAAAAAGGATTGAAACCGAAGAAAATGGAAAATGGTAAAGGTAGTCTATTCTGGATGTACCCATTTTAGAAATTTAATGTAAATTAACAGTTAGAGCGGGTGTCAATATTTAGCCGTGATAAGGTTCATTCAAACGAACCTAGTTGATCAAAACTAGCATTAAACTGAGAGCAAAGGATATTGTGAGAAAGAGGAGAATCTGGCAATTATTTTAACATCAATGGGACTGGTTTTTAATGTGATTTGAGGACTTTAAATCTCGTCCAGGATTTACCCCGAAAACCGGGACAAAACCGGGACGAGTTTTAAGGTCCTTAATTCACATTGAATATTAAACCCATTGCTTTTAAAATGTTTGCCCAATTCTCCTCTTTCTCTCAATGCTCTTAGCTCTCATGTTTATTGGTGTTTTTAATCAACTAGGTTCATTTGAATGAACCTTATAGAGTCCAAAAAATTCACCCCGTTTCAACTTAGTTTGTTTACATTAAATTTCTATAATGGATACATTGAAAGAATCCTATTTCAGCCTCCCTCCATTTACTCCAGTTTCAATCATTTTCTCCGCCCCGTTCTGTAATAAAATACATTTTTAATTAATATTGCGTGCGCGTCCACTCCAGTGCGCGTTGTGTAGCTGCGGACAAACACCGTATCGCACGGCTAGCCGAATTTCAAGTGATTGCGGCATTCAAGGTGGATAAAACTCGGGTTTTTATGTACAGGGTACTTCTCAATGAGGAAGACACGGTCATTCGCATCTTTCATAGTAACTTGCAGTCTTCAATTTTTACAGTTGGCTCTCTTCATGAGTCACATTCTCATGAATTAAAATCTGTAGACTAGTTGTGATGCTGAATGTGCTATCTGTACTTTCAAACTGTCGAAATAAATCCTGGCCTGCTCGGATGAGTCCGGGCAGAGTAAGCAGCGTAGCGGTCGGTCATGGCAAAGTATAACAGTGATAAGACGATTTTGATATGATAAGCCCGATAAGCCTTGCTTTGACTGGCTCAAAATGAGCGACCTAGGCTATACATCAGTTCGCTAATCTTTTTTAGAACTTGAATGATAGTTTTTCTGGGCGCTGTCTTAGTATCTTTGCCTCGAATCGTTAGCCACCCGCGTAATCAATGAACGTTGCACCAAAGAAACATGACATCACATCAATCCTTACTTGCTACAAGATAACAGAGTGGTGTATTCCTTCATCAAAGCAAACTTTGACAGCAACTATGAATTATTGCGAACACAACCTGCATCTCTATCAATAATTTGAATTCTTTAAGTGTTCGACTCAAAAAGCGGGGAAGAATATATGACAAATCAGAAGAATAGTGCGTATTATTTTTTCCTAAAATTCGACAGAACTTGCACTTCGTTCTTTTTTTTGGTGTTCGGTTTAGGCACCCCCCTTTGCCCTCTCTGCAACGTCTAATATGCACCCCCCTAAAGTTAACCGGGATGCGTGCCCAGCCCTGGTCGGCTGGTGGTACCGCGGGAAGTGTGATGTCTCTATCTGAGCGAGAGCGCCCGAAACCATGAGGTTTACCCGCAATGAGCTCCATAGAAGCGAGCACAGGATAGGAAGCGGTTGACCATTTTGCACCAGATTTGGAATATGACCCCCTTTGAAGTCGGGGAACACTATGGATACGGTTTAAAACCTGTTTATTGTTATATCGCCTCCAAATCGCCTCTTCTTGTGAGGTCGAAACTCGCAGAATACCTGCATGTTTTAGCCATTTCGAAACTCGTCGTTCCGAATGGATTACTACCCCCCCCCCCCCCCCAGGAAAATACCCAGACATAAGCCAAAAAGGGAAGACAGGCATTTCACAAGTGATGTTACTGCATTGGAGTCGATCGCCGTGTGAATATAGTCGATCGCCGTTCAAGTACATATATAAGAATCCTATTGGATTGTTTCACTTCTGAGGTAACATATGATACCCATGTACAAGAGTGATTTATCCGACACGCCCGTGCACTTGACCGGATTCTCGAAAGCAGCGCGTTTCATAAATTTATGGCTATCTCTGAATTCTTCGTAAAACTTCTTCCTGTAATGATGAGATTTTTCTGTTAAAATCATTGCAATCAGCATAAAAAAATAACCATTATACTCAAATTTCTGTGTTGCGACAACATCTAAGCTGATTTGGGGCAATTTTTTTGTTTTTGGGCTGTTGCTTCTGAGGCCGGATTCATCAACGATAAATCTACGGTTTCGAGGTAAGTTTTCTCTAAACTCTCTGCACTCCTCAATGAGCTAAGCCACTATCTCGCCACCCCGATCACTTTTGAACAATGGTTTTCCCGTTGATGCTCCTGGTATTAAAGGAAATTAAAGGTGCACATAGATCAAGATTGCGATCTATTGGCTCTCTGTTCTTTCTTAATCTCAGAACGGTCTTCTTTGGGAAGTTTGGCTCCCTCCTAACAGAATATACCGTAACCAAATTGAGTCATGGTTTTCTTCAATTTCGGATACATCTTTGAACTCAGCTCGACAAAATGAATGGAATTGTGTTTTTAGATTTTGAAACTATCCACTCCGAAAAATACGTTTCTGACGGGATTCCGTGTTGCTGACGCGTTTTAGAACACAAGTCATAGCTGCGTTTTAGAACACAAGTCATAGCTGCTTTCACCCCTCTGTTTCACCAGGGAATCACAGCTGGTCAAAAGGACGGTTTACAACAAAATTCAAACCAGTTAATGTACTTTCAAGGATTTTTCTTTCGAAGCTACCCTGGTAGTTGCCGAAAACTTCTCCTAACATCGCTATGGGGGTCTCCATATTTGGGCGAAAAGGTTAGGGGGTACCCATCAGCTTTCCGGCTGTTCAGAAAGAGCTTAATCGCTTTGGCCCGAAAAGTTTTGTGGTGGTTATTCAGGGTCCTCAACACGAAATTAAGGTTCAATTTTAGATTTTCGGAAACTTCGACAGGTTGGGTTAGGAGCCACCCACCGAAGGCTAATTTTTTTGGGTAAAATGCTACTTTCGCTGATTTCCAAAGCGGTGCGATATATGTATTTGCCTTGAAACATCTCCGTGGCGGTTATTTGGAGTGCTCAACACGAATTTCGATATATTACGGTATTACGTACATACGTTACGGTGAGTATACGGTAGTTTAGTCAAGGTCTCAGATTTGGTTCAGAACTTCTCTTTGAGTGGTTATTTGTGGTTTCGAACACGAACATGAGGTCCATCTATCGATTTTCGAAATACTAAGGCAGGTGACGCCACCTAAATAGCATTATACAGTACCGAGCAAATTTTTTGCAAAGAAAACGTTCTGCGGCGTTTTTTGCGCTCACAAAGCGCCGGAACGCCATAACTTGCTTCAAAGGGGTCCAATTTCAATTCTGAAGTCATTTCTGTATTGCTTCCATTTAGTCCTATACGATAGTGTTCTAAAAGGATAGATTCAACTCCGAAAGTTTATCGAAATTTGCATATTTGCACCTCTAAACCCCTCATAATGAACTGATCAGACGGTCATGATAGCAGAAATCTGTCATTTTTTGACCTGTGGTCGATGTGAATTTTAGAAAGAAATACACATTTTTCAACAAAATGCCAGAGTTAAAAGAGCTTTCAACACATAACATCACATTCGCCTTACTGAGAGGAAGACGAAAAATATCTGAAAAAACTCATTTAGTCAACTTTGAAGTGAGTTATGGCGATGCGGCGCTTTGTGAACTCAAAAAACGCCGCAAAACGCCGTTTTTGCAAAAAATATTCTCGGTACTGTATGTATCTACATTGACTCGAAGTAAGCCTCAGATTGTGAAGAAACGGACCCCAGATTCATGTTCAGAACTCCGATTGACGCCAAGTAAGAACTTTTGAGTTCAATCCAAAACAATTTTCCTGTACACCCTCGAAATTGCCCGATTGTAGTTTACCCCTCTGCCTAACTGAGGAAACTCCCCGTAATTCGATTCAGAGAACTCTTCAGCGCCCAAATAAGGATTTGAAATCGTCATCGGAGGTACATTAACTGATACGAATTTCGTTGGAAGCGGTCACTTGACCAGTTGTGATTCTCTAGTCAGATGGATAACGAGCGTAAAAAGGGATTAGGGATGATGCATCGCTATGTTAGAATCAGAGGAAGAGGAATGCTCTCAGGAAGGTGATTGCATTGTTGTTCTTGGGATGAGTCTCCGCAATCAGAAGGAAAGTGTTGGGAAGAGTGCGTGTGTAAAGTGAATTAGAAGGATGTAATGCAATTGTGGGGTTCTTTATATGAGGCCGTCGTGCCTTTCCCTTTTCCAGTAGGGTGAAAAAGAGCTCGGCCCATTTCCTCTTCCCGTCCGCTCGGCCAAACTTGCAAGTTTCTGCTCCACTGAGTCGGAAATGTGCGTTGGTTCGACGTGTTTTTCCGAACATTATTTGGGGAAAACTGTCTCTTACAACTGAGTGAAAACATTACACTTCACTCGCCCTGTGTGAGTGAGTCATAATGTCCTGAAGTCGTTGTTCCCTACATTTGCAATTCGTATCCATTAAACTTCTTCCCTAAGAACAGCTTGTGATGAGATGTAGTGCAACGAATGAGGAAATGGGGAGAAATTTCCCTTGGGGAACTATGAGTGGCTATTTTTTCTTGTTCTGAAATGTCATCTCCCTTCAGTCTACGTCGTGGATGAAAGGGAAAGGTCTGGACACACGTGATTCGAATCGCGTTGCCCATGGCATCCCAAGCGCGATTAACTCAAGACGCAGACGAGAGCCATCAAGAGAGCCAGAGAGCAGGAGAACACGGCTGCCTGCTGAAGGATATGGACAACGGATAGAGGAAATCTGGCTCAAGCCTGGGAAGACATGACAGCTCAAGGACTACACCGTATTGCACTTATGAGAACACCCACTTCTCCCCCTCCCCCTATGTATCGTCCTGTCACGATGTTTATTCTCTATTTCGAAGCAAAATTAATTTGCGTTTGTCGCGTGTGTGTGCGCGCGTTTGATGCTGCGTCTCCCTCTTTGCAGACTTTCTCGATATCTCTCACGACGCTCTGCACACGCACCCGAAGAGGCACAATAAATTCGGCTCCGAAATAGAGGATATGTTTAAAAGCAGAGCTCGGGCTAAAAGAAGGTTGTTGTGCTATCCTAATGAGAAAGTAAATCTGATAATCACAAAACAAAAGTGAAGATAATTGAAAAATCGGAGGAATAACGCCAGGGATTAAGTTAGAGCTGGGTTTCCGTCCGCCCATATTTAACGGAATTCAATAAATGCTCATTCCGCCATCTTTTATTTTGCTTTTAGAGTGGTCGCTGACTTCTTTAAAGGCAGCATACACGCTCGCAAGCATAGTCGAGATAACAGCATAGATAGGTCCGCACGGCCAGTACTATGTCGTGAACGGCGTTTGAAGCGCTGAAAACTGTCCAGGATGACAATATTTGACAATGTTTGAGCAATCTTGCCTTCCACGCCCGTATTTTCACACCCCTTCGAGTAACAGAATGAGAATCGATACTAGAAAACGTGTGATAATTGAGAGTGATAGCACTATCAAATGGGAGTGCACGAGAGAAATAGCTTGGTTTACTTGAGTATACATGTCTGCATACCTATTGACTCTCGTCCACTTTCGAGAATGCCGCTCTACTTTGGCTGACCTCTTGGAGTGGAGGATTTTAACAGTGCACAAACATGTTATATTGAGGTAAATCGAGTTTTTTCTCTACTGCACTCCCTTTTCATAGTGCTATCATTCTAAGTTATCACATGTTTTCTCAAGTATCGATTCTCATTCTGTTACTCGAAGGGGTGTGAAAATACGGGCGTGGAAGGCAAGATTGCTCAAACATTGCCAAATATTGTCATCCTGGACAGTTTTCAGCGCTTCAAACGTCGTTGACGACATAGGACGGGCCGTGCGGACCTATCTATGCTGTTATCTCGACCATGCTTGCGAGCGTGTATGCTGCCTTTAAGAGACTACGAACTACTTTGAAAGGAAAATGAAAGACGTCAGATCAAGAATTCATAAGAATCTCGTAATTGGGGGCGGGCCGACATCCACCAGTTAGTCGTTCTAACTTGTTCTTGTGTTTTTTTGAGCAGCTTTTCACTTGTTTTCCTTTTGGTGATAGCCAGATCTATATTCTCATGAAGACAACTCAACAAACGTTTTAATCGCGAACCCTGTCTTCAAAGGCGGCTCTCACGATGATCACTCTCGATGACTTTCTACAGTCAAATGATAGGCGAGGAGGAAATTGGGCTCCGGAAGCAGGGGTAGCCCTCTTTTAGCACAAAAACTTGCTTTCGCGGTGTTTTCTAGCATGTATTGCTCTATAGAGCATCTTACCTATCGTGTACAGTGGAGAACTCGAAATTGAAATTTATCGTGGACACTGTCTTTGAGATCCCTCAGTACATTCCAGACTGGATGGGGATGTGCGATATAGGAGGCGATTCAGGGAATATCATCATAAATTTGACATTAAGTATAAAAAGGTATTGAAAGATCGAGAATCTGCAGATGATGAAAAGGTAGAAAATTTGGTGATTGGTCTGATTCGCGGTGATTGCATTGAGTGCCTCAAAAACGTATTTACGCGTCTGACGTCTGGCCTGTTGAAAGAATCACCAATCACTGGCTGCATAATGAAAAGAAATTCTAACTCTCCCACTCAGTCTGCTGGGTAAGTCCAGTACTCTCATGACTGAGACAACCATGTAGTGAGATTGACACACCTTCAGAGTTGCTACCCTTTCGCCGCAAAGCTGCTCTGTGCGGCACTGTCAAATCATCGCGTCATCGCAACTTTGCGATGAAAGAATTAACGTCGTGGCAAAGCGATCGAGGGTGTGCGGGATTTCCTGCTTTCTGCCCATTTTCGTTCATTTTTTCTGTTTTCTTACAGCATATTCAATGACCCGAAACGGATAAATGGGTGGATGAGAGATCAGAACAACACTATTTCTGGAGTTGGCTTTCAGTTCACTGCTTCATCCCTCAAGAGACAGCCATTAGTGGTCTTTGGTGGCTTTCAAGTCGGAGCTACGTTCGAAAAAAGTATTGGGCTAATAGTCGGAAACCACTCTATAACAAATAACAGATTGACTTCCTTTTTGTTCATTACGGAGGCCAGTGGTAAGGGGAATCGAAAGCGAGAGGAAGAGTCCCCATTTTTTTTCGGATAGCAATTCGACACATACCGTGCTCACGCTTTCTCGCTGTCTCTACCCTCGCTCCGAACAAGCGCGCGAGGGGACAGAGTAGATTTGGCTCGGAACTAGGGGTGGAATTCACGAAACGCTAACCAAGTTTTAACCATGGCTAGCATAACCATGGCTAAGCACATCATGTGCGAATCGATACGGCTCAAACCATGGCTAAATCGTGGTTATCGGTTCCTGAATTCTACCTCAGGGGATACTTTTAGAAGAGAAAATACGGTATTCATGTTCTGTGACAGGATCCTTTCTGAAGGAGTGCAAGAATCGCCACCTATAAGGAAAGAGTTCGCCTAAAACAGCCTTGAGAAGTAGTCAGCTTTCCTGCTTCCAATTTCTGCCAAGTCTCACAGGCTAATCTTATTTGATGCTCATTCAAATATCGATCAAGGCTGGGCACTGTTCTGTCGGCGAGACTGAAAAGCAGAAATTTAATTGCTAACTATGGAGCTGTAAACAACATCGTGATAACGGAATCTCACTCTGCGGCTACCTTATGCCTAAACGACGAATGCGTGAGACAACGGGCTCGAGAAGTATTATGAATAAGCAACTATACTAACTCAGGCAAACCATCGCTCGGATGGGACCGGAGAGCAACTCGAGCGACGCTATCTCTCCGCTCCGAGCGAAAAGCCATCTACTCGGGCGACAACAGCCGTTCTTCGGAGCGATATTCGGTTGCATTTCGGACCGCTGTTGCTGTCTGGGCGATTTCCGAAAGTTTCCCAACATCTAGCTTTTCTTTATTTCAGCCTCTTCTCGACAGGATGAAGCCTTTTAAAGGCAGTGTTCACGATGAAAATCGTTTTTCTGTTTTTCCGCCTATCTTGAAAACATCCCCATGCTGATTCCAATGGTGTTTCTGGAATCATACAAGACCTTCTGTGAACGCAGGTATGGTCCCTCAAAGATTGAGCTATGGAAACATGGTGGACGAGTTGTCCGAGGCTTGTAACTTCCGTCTTTTGAAGCCGATCTATGCGAGCTGACCTGAGTAAAGAGAGAAGCTGAGAATGAAGGGAAGAACGGGGCTAATGATTGAAAATCATCGCTCATCTCACGATCTTGAGCATTCATTTGTTCACGTTGGTGGGCGTGTGATGCGCTTTTGGGGTTTTCAATGCGCTCGAAGTTGCAACTTCGGGCTCTTTTGGGGCTCTTCCTGGCTCGTTTTCATGCGTTCTTTCGACGTTAACGTTACAGAGTGTCCCTCCACTACCCAATCCTAGTGGAATTTCAAAAACTTTTTTCATCGTGAACACTGCCTTTAAAAGGACAGGGTGCCCGTGACAACCTGTGGGCAAGGAGGTTAATCCTGCCACAGACCGCAACAAGGATACCACCTCGGCATAGTCCGCAATGAAGGAGCCTTTCTCACCTCAGGCCATGGGGAATTCCCTCGGCCGCCGAAATTTGTTCTCCTAAGAGTGATCCGTAGTCACCTCTCAGAGCAAGAAACAAGAGAATGCCATTCACGATCAGTCGGAATATTTTATACGAAAAAAATTGAAATTTCGCGGGTTTTCATGATCAGGATGGTGGCCATCGTGTATCAACACTCCCGAGGAGGCTGGAGAAACGAGGAAGGAGCGAGGTTCCTGATTGGACGCAACAAGGCCTAGCCCCGCGTTGCGTCCAATCAGGAACCTCGCTCCTCCCCCGCTTCTCCCGCTTCCTCAGGGGTTTTGATACACGATGGCCACCACCAGGGATGAGCGGAATTCCGACTTCCGATTTCCGAATTCCACGGGTTTTTAGGCCGCGGAATTCCGCTTTCCGATTTCCGAAAAATGGGTGCGGAAATCGGAACAAAATGCGGAAATAATCCTAATGGGCATCCACTGACAGAAGTTTACGAGTTGAGACCCTTCACCTTCTTTTAAGCCATGCTGAAGGCAGTTGCCATGAAAAAAAACCGTATTTTAGTCTTCTGTGTTTCCGAGCAGGCGGAACCACGAAGTGAAGGAAAGCTTTCATGAAACCCTCCATTAACAAAGAAAAAACCGTTTAAAAACATCTGAAAATTTTTATTACGCCTATTCGGTGTGTTCCGGGGCACTGCGGACTTTGAGCAATCCAAACGTCCGAAATGGTTTCGCTCTCCGAAACTTTTGCTCTGGCCCGAGTAAATGGCTGATTTTCGCTCGGAGAGGAGAGACAGAGTCGCTCGAGTCGCTCTCCGATTCCGCTCCGGACGACGGTTTGCCTGAGTGCTTGAATGGAATAAAGAGTAATCAGAAATTCGGCAACTGTTCCTTTGGTGAAACGAGCGGTGGTGTTATATGGCACGTTGATTCATCTGCTGGTCCACGTGACTTTCACCCACTACCTGGCCGCTTTCATCGTACTTTTATCTTAGTTCTTCTTCCAAGGGAACCACAATAAGTCATAGTGACTATTCCAAATGAAATGTACTTTTCTAGAACTATTTTCGGACGAAAAGTTCGAATATGCCCATCGCAGCTGCCTAGACCCACTCTGAAAAAAGTTATAGGCGTTTTTTCTCTGATTTTCGTACTTATTGTACCCTCCAAGAAGCGCATTATTTTTACGAAAATCCGGAAACGGACCTCATAATCGTGTTCATCGCCCAAAACTACCCCACTAAGCAAAGTTAGGTTGAAGGAACATTTTCCAAACTTTGCGCAGACTAAGAGCGTTTTGGACTTGTACGGATTTTCGGTTGGGCGTTTATTTATACCAATTAGAGGCCTCTCGAAGCGTTTTAGAAAAATATTCTAGATTTGACTAAAAATTGGCTCTGGGGGGTTATTTGGTATGCTGATAATGAATCTGAGGTTCATTTATCGATTTTTTGAAGTTTTCGACTGTATTCGTTCACAGATTCCCATCGGGGGAGAATTTTATGGCAAATCGCGACTTTTGACGATTTCCGGAGTGCTTCTATAGAATATGCTCAAGTTATATTCTAGGGGTTATTTGGAGTGCTGAACACGAATCTGATGTCTGTTTATCGATTTTTGGCAGCTTACGGTAGATTACGGTGGGTATACGGTAGTTTGGTCAAAGTCTCAGATTTCTCTCAAAGTTTCTATGGGGGGGTTATTTGGGGTGCTGAATACGAATTTGATGTCCATTTGTTGATTATCGGAATATTGAGTTAGGTTTTGCCTCCTAAATGGCATGTTACCTACCGTAACCTACAGTAAACCTTGAAATTTGGGCAAGCAAACCCCAGATTCGTGTTCAGCACCCCACATTACCCCTACATACATGTTTTTAGCAAAATCAGGAAAAAAATTTAAAAACACCCTAAAAAATCCATGGGGGGTACTGTGCTTATCTGGGCCAAATTCCGGTCCGCAAATGCGTCTCGACACGCTTTGCGGCCGCAAGCGCTCGACTCAATCGGGTTTCCAGCGCCAAAGCAGACTCGATGTGGCTTTTTGTACAGTTTTCTCCAATTATGCTTGCTTTCAGGTTTCCAAAACCCACCTAGAGTCAACAGATCGGCGGCTGCGGCGCTGGAAACCCTTCCGACTGGAAAGCGCGCGGCCGCAAAGCGTGTCGAGACGCGATTGCGGACCGGAATTTGGCCCAGATAAGCACATTAGGTACCCTTACCTTGCCGCGAAGCTTAAAAAAACGCTCATAACTTTTTTCAGAGTGGGTCTAGGCAGCTGCGATGGGCATATTCGGACTTTTCGTCCGAAAATGGTTTTAGAAAAGTAGATTTCATTTGGAATGGTCACTATGACTTATTGTGGTTCCCTTGTTAGAGGGACCCAAAGCTTACGTTTTTTCTTCCTAAGCCGTTAGAAATCTAGACTTTTACAATAAGCACTGCGAAGGCCGAAAATAGCCATCAAGTGTAAAAAAGAAAGAAGGCATTAAATTTGCAGGTACTACTAAAATTCATAGTCGTTTTCAAAAGAGAACAAGGTTCAAACCACTGGTTTGCACATGATTCGCGGTCTAAATCAGAGCCTACTTGCCAAAGTTGTGCGTTTTTGGTTTTTGCCCAATAAGCACCGCGAAGGCCGAAAATATCCACCAGGGAGACAGGGTTTCACTCTCCGAAACTTTTGCTCTGGCCCGAGTAGATGGCTGATTTTCGCTGGGAGCGGAGAGACCTCCACTGGGGAGCGATAATAGTGAGTATTCATTTTCTTACGAATTTCTGAATTGCTCACGGAAATCTTTCATTTCTTTAGTCGTTAGTCGTTCGACGTGACATCAGAAAAAGCTGAGTAGTCTTTTAGTCTCTAGTCGCAATTACTTTTAACCCTGATGGGATTCCCATGGGAAAATTTTCGAGAAATTCGATTCGTAATGGTCCAGGGTCTAGGATGGTGAAGTATGTATCTAAAGATTGATCAATGGATAATGGCTATGCTGTCTAACCCTAGGGTCACGGACATATCTTTCGATGCCAGCAGCAAGTCTACTTTGTTTCGATTTCCGATTCGGATTTCCGCAGTTTGTCGGCTTCGGATTTCTGCTTTTCGATTTCCGAAATTTTAATTTTGTTCCGATTTTCGATTTCCGAAATTCAAAATTTTTATTCCGCTCATCCCTGGCCACCACCCTCATGATCAGAATTAGCGTTACGATTCGCTACCAACTCTGTGGTGCCCACAGACAACTATGAGAAATAAGGATTCGTTAGTTTTTGCTGCGCATCGACTAAGAGTGTAATCGCTCTTGCCAGCCACACAAAATTCATAGGTCATGATCGATCCACTCGGGTAAATTTCTCTAAGAGATTTCCTCTAGAGGGTGCACGCTATGAATTGTACCGAATGAAACTAATCGAAAACTATTCTATAAATCTGGGGCGACGTACCAAAAGTCGAAGTAGGTTCCATTGGCCAACATTCGATATTTGGTCGCAGTGCTTGCAGAAGCCTCTTAGAGAAATTTACATATTTTCATGTCTTTCTCGTTTACGCCTCAATGGAGGAATGTTGTGATCGATTGGCGCACGCGACAGGCGCGCGGACTGCTGAGTGGTCCGCAGCTATCCCTTTCGCGTCTACACCCACCATATTATACTGAGCTAAAATGGTTTCTTCCTCGGAATCTCTTTGATATCCGTGCAGAATCACAATGAAGAACACTACGGGACAGTCATGCTGTCATCGCCTTTATTCGCTGAAAATGAATGAAGTCTTTAAATGGGAAATTCATTCACTTATAAATGAAGCAGAGTTAGCATTCGCCACAAAAATCTTCGAAATTAAAGAAATTTACCTGCTGCCAAGTTTTTTTTTCGATCAAACACCGGGCGAATTATCTCAGAACTCATTAAACGGACAGATTACACACGACTGAACACACTGGTTGCCATGAACATGTTGAGGTGTTGCAGTCCGCCGAGCAGATTACGTTAGATGACTCACAAATCAAAATATTATGACGAGTCCAGTAATCTCCGAGGTTTGGTCTTTGATTATGTGGTTAATGTGTGTACTACAGAACTAGTGCGACTGCTTATACTGGAATTTAGATCAAAATTCTAGCGTGAGGGTTCTGATGCGTTCAAGGTATCCAGAACAGGGATTGCAGAGTACTGAAGAAGAAGCCTGACACAGTCCTCAGCTTTTGCACTAGTCAATCAGGTGGTTACGCAAGCTTGTTGGAAAGCCAAACAAGTCGGTACTTTACCAAAGAGCTTGTTTGGACCGTTAACAAAGCTACCTCTACCATCTGTATAAAACACTGAAAACACACCGAAAACATATTTGTTTAAACTCAAAACCTAACATTTCAGCAGGAATTCAAGTAATTTTGAAGCGAAGACGCTGAAAAAGCGTCTCTGAGCGGGTTCTAACAAAAACCATACAAGCGGTATTCTAGTTTTTGTACTAATTCACTTTTGAAGGTTCATTTGTTCATTTGAAGCGTAAAACGAAATGATAAGACATAACTTTCACATGCTCGAAGCATTCGGGTTAGGTAAACTTCGGATATGGCTTTGAGCCAAATATTAGCCACTTGCTTCTGTGCGAATGTAAGGCTGGCACAAGGTTACGCGACAACTACAGAATTTCTGATATTTGGGTGCAACATAATGCACTGTATGTTATTTATCCCACGCTTCTCTCAGACTGCATAATAAATCAGATGAAAAAGAAAAACTGTTGTTGTTTTGCGTCACATGCCCATCCAATTTTGCAAATAAGGTGTTATCCCGAGTGCAAATGTTTAGAGCATTTTTGTCAGTTCATTGATGATAAGTAACACATTTTGTTCAACAGATTGTTTTGCTAGAAAAAATAAGTACAGAAAAATCGAGAAGAATGATAATTCAAGAGCGAGAATCGCTCCCCATTTGATATACCCTGTCCCAAACGAGATGGCAAGCGTAGAGTCCAAAGAAGCAGCGTGCCGCCCTCTGCGTCTCTGACATTCTCGCATTTTCGGACGTCGCGTACGCAATTACGTAGCGTGCCCTACCGTTATCCAAAAACAGGTTTCAACGAGTTTTTAGCTTTCTCACTTGATTTTCTTACATACTCCATTGCTCTTTTGCGTTCTTTTTTTTCGAAATGCTCGTGATATTCACTCTCGATACATAGTTTCTTCTTTACGTGGCAGAGGACGTTTTTCAGGATATGGATAACAGCTCGGAGGTCACGAAGTCCCCTGTCTTTGGGTTACGGTAGGGCATGCTACGTGATTGCGTACGCGACGTCCGAAAATACGAAGATCTCAGTGACGCAGCCGGCGGCGCGCTGCTTCTTTGGACTCTACGCTTGCCATCTCGTTTGGGACAGGGTATATCCCTTTGCCTACACAAACGTGTTCGCTAGAAACACTTGTGACTCCTTTCTCGGCTTGTGTTTTGCCATTATCTTCGTGCATGTGTCACAAACAGACCTCAAACCTTCGTTTTCTGATGGAGGCCTAGTGAAGCACATCATTTGAAAGTATTGAAGAAAAAAACGAAACACGAAGGTGTTGAACATGAAATCCTCTCACGAATCAATCCTCTCGAAAAAAATCTAATGAGAGTAAACTCACTTTCGGAGCACTTTGATCTCATTCTCCAGCGACTCCTCCTTTCCTTTTAGTGCCTTTTTGTCGATACATTTCACGGCTACCATATGTCCAGGCTCTTGTTTGCATTCGGCCAGGAACACCTGAATTTCAACAAATCGATTTTATAGCATTGAAAACCTTTCATAAAAGAATCTATAATTTTGTCGTCACCTCTGGTTGGTTTTCGGTTGTTGAAAGACAGTATTTACCGCAAGCAAACTCCTTTCAATTGAGGGAGTGAGAATAACAGACACAAAATTGAGAAATTTGCGTTTCCGTGCATTTATTTGTTTGATAAAATACACAGAACTGGTGAACGAATATGCGTTGACAGTAAATAACTTCAGACTGGACATCAGTTCGAAGAAACAGGTCCACGGTATTAGGGTGGCATGATAGGGCACAACAAAATACATACCATTTTCTCTTTCAACGTGAAGGCATACTTCGTAATGGAATCCATTTCCCATTTTTCAGGCTAAACTGCATGAACTGCCCTTATTATACCTGGACACACCGAATATTCGAATATTTCGAATAATTTGAATTTTCGGCCTGTCAGATTGCTTTCGAACCGTTCTTGTTTCCGAGCATTACGTCAGGGGGGGGGAAGGCTACCTTAACTCGCAAGAGCGTGAACTTAAACCCTTATATAAAACTGAAACTATCGGCTACTGCAAAATTATTCGAATATTCGAATAATTTCGAATAATTGTTAATTGCAACTGTGTGGACACCCAGAAAGCTGCTCTGTCATCAGCCGTTGGAGCGTTTACCTTAGACTAACTACATAGAGGGAACAGGGAAAGTGAAAATAGATTCTTAGATTGCCGAGAAAATTTCAGTTAAAGGCAGCGTTCACGATAAAAGTCGTTTTTATGTTTTTCCGCCTATGTAGAAAGCGGTCCCATGCTGATTTCAATGATGTCCCTGGAATCGTACAAGACACCCCCCTGGAAACGGAATTATGGTCCCTCAAAATTGAGCTAGGGAAGCATTGTGGACGAGTTGTCCGAGGCTTGTAACTTCCGTTTTTACAGCCGATGTGTGCGCGCTGACCAGATTAAAGGCATCGTACACGATGAAAACCGAATTCCAGCTTTTGCGTTCAGTCGGACTAGTGGGTCATAATAATGTCGCTCAGAAAGTGTGGAGTTTCAAAATCGCCTCTGAATGGAGATTCGCTTACCTCAAAAAGGCTTCCTGGGTTTTGGGGGCCGGCCTTGGGGTCGATACGTTGTTACAAGGAACGAAACTCCGTTGTCGCTGCCGGCGATCGTGCGTTGACTCGTCCTAGGGCGCAATTCACACGCCTCTCGATTTCACGCTGGCATCGATCGAAAGCAGCTGACAGCAATGGACGCAGCATGTTGGTAACCCTTTTTAGTTTCGTTCAAAAAAAAGATCGGTCGTCTGAATGGCGTCCTTGGTGAATTGCTTCCAATGCTGCGCCAAGGAACGAATCGTAAAAGTGTTCCTTGTGTTCTTCGCGCAACTATCCCAAATTGGTTTCGGCGGGAACTTCAAATTTATATTGAGCTTTCCTGAAATGGGTTTTTCCTGAAAAGTTGACGTTTTTGAGGGGGCATTTTGCAACCTTCAGTCACTATAGGCATATAGCAACTCTAAAAACTCAAAAACCCAAGTATGGTTTCCATCGTGTACGATGCCTTTAAAGAGAGACGTTGAGAATGAAGGGACGAACGGGGCTTTTGATCGGAAACCACCGCTCATCTAACCACGAATTCAGGGAAACTATTATAGGACGTGGGCGAAGTGGCCCAATGGGTTGGCTGGCCCACGAGATTTTCACCTACTTACCAGCCGTTTCTCGTCGCACTTCCGTTCCTAATCTTCTTAGAGAGACCCAAAGCTTACGTTTTATCCAAAAAAAAAACGTGCAACTTTTTCTTCGTGAACACTGCCTTTAACGAATATTCGAATATTCAAAGTACCCACGTATAGCCCCTATCGACCACATTCGTGAGGTTAAGCTTATCAAAAATGCACCGATCTGAAGTTAGAGAGACCTAAAGTGGGAGCAAAAGGTGGCCGCTCCACCAATCTCCGACAGTCATCTGGCACTTGATTCACCGAATGAGCAGGGAATGCAACTTATCATAAATGATGTAGTACAAATGAGTGGGAGTTGGTGAAATGTATTTCAAGATTTCAAGAAAAAAGCCTTTTAACGCATACCGGTCAGCCCTTCCTGCCCCAAGAATCATCTGAAAGAAATACGAAACTGATTAGATCGAGAGGTAAAGGCCCAACTTAACGACGTCTAGCGATCGACTCTTCCTTTCTCAATAGTCGATTGAGGAAATCTCCGTTCGAAAAGCCAGTTTTCAATAATTTTCCCGCGGTTGCTTTAACGTAACTGCTATCTGTGGTACAAGGGTTTCCATAATTTATGAAAAACTCAGTAACCCATTGAGGTAACTGAGCCAGAATAAACTTTCTGTTCGAACAACAGGCACAGTACAACCTCAGGGACAAGACTGAGATCTCCACATAGTTGTGAAGAAGACCCAACATGCATAACACCTGCCAAGTAAGAGCTCTCAAGTCCTCTGAATAAGCTAGGTGCAGGAAGGAGCTACGCCGCACGTCCTCTACAAGAATCAACTTTGCCACGCCCCCGTGGACGGCCTCTCAAGCTCAACATTGACTAGATGCGAGACGGGTTCCAGTTGAAACCCTCGTACTTCTCTTCATTTTTGGTTTTTTCCTTTCAGGTATGCTCCCATACATAAGTTGCGAACCAAGGGAGTGAAAAAATCGGACATCATGTCCCCCACGCTTCCGCACTAGCTCTTAAGCAACTTTCGAGGGGGGGGGAGGGCATAATTATGTACGTTTTCAGGGGTTTTGTACGACACTTTGCTTTTCCTCATCACGTGGTGCTAAGAGGTAAAAGTGGTGCTAGTAGACAAAAATCTTGCTGTACACCCACCCCCCCCCCCCCCAAAAGAGACCAGCGCCGTCGCTGTCCGCATCAAGGATATCTATCTTACAAGTGTCCGCGATTAGGATGCTCCCTCCGCTGTGAACCACGTGGAGACCTTCTAGGCCTTCGAAAATCGTTCAGAGTGATTATAGGTCACCTTCGCGCGAAACAATTTGCGTTCTCTATGGGATGGCACCCCTCATAAAGGGCATATGAAGCTGCGTATGCACAATTGTAGAGCGATAGAATGATGTGCCCAAAGAGGAACATTTGGGTCCGATAGCCGTCCAAACGGCTTCATAGTCGAACCAAAAGCATTTTGTGGCCGAATTCGACCAACTCCTTGGTGCGTGAGAATTGGAAGCTCATATTGCGCTGCATAGGAGAGGCAGCGAGTTAGGTTTTTTACATCACAAGTCACCATCAAAGGTGTCTAACGTCACCAAGAGTGCAATCATTCGCATCCGATGTTATGACGCACTTCGTTTATCCAGTAAAGTTGAAGAAAACGGAGTCCAATCAACACGGTTGCCGTGTTTGTCTGCCGGGCAACCGCATTAGATACATTAGCACTTTAAAGGCAGCATACACGCTCAAAAATGATATCAATTTTATGGAATGAATCGAAGGTCTGAAGCTGTTGATATTCAGAATTAACGAAAAACCGGAAAAAAAATCAGCTAAAACGAAGATATAACGATTCGTTCTATATTGGCCCAGAAGTGGACAAGTTTTACCGCATTGGCTGAAATAGCGGAGCTAGCGACACATTTGTTGGGATAGTGACGCTAGTGTACTCGTACGGCCCTTTCTGGAACGCCTACGACATTAGAAGCGTAAAAAATGAGCCAAAGTGACCGTAATCGAGCATTGAACATTTGTATTGAGGGGCGGAGCCCGTATCGGTGGGCGGAGAAAGGATGATTTTGTGACTCAATACGGCTCAAATACGGCCATTTTAACTCGTTTTCAACTCTTCCAACTTCGTAAGGGCTCTTCTAGGGCCCGTACGACCCCACTAATGTAGTTATCTCAACAACTTTTGCGAGCGTGTATGCTGCCTTTAAAGGCAGTGTTCACGATAAAAAATGTGTTTCAGTTTCCGCTAGGAATAGGTAGTGGAGAGGCACACATTAACGTTGACGCCGAAAGAAAGCATAAAAACGAGCCAGGAAGAGCCCCAGAAGGGCCCGAAGTTGCCACCTTGAGCACAAGGCAAACTCTAGAAGCGCATCGCTCGCCCTCCGACTCCCGTTCTTCCCTTCATTCTCAACTTCTCACTTTACTCAGGTCAGCTCGCATACATCGGCTGCGAAAGGCGAAAGTTACAAGCCTCGGACAACTCGTCCACCATGTTTCCTTAGCTCAATTTTTGAGGGACCATAACTCCGTTCCCAGAAGGTGTTGTACGATTCCAGAGACATCATTGGAACCAGCATGGGACCGTATTCAAGATAGGGAGGAGGACAGAAAAACGATTTTCATCGTGAACACTGCCTGCAAGAGTTCACGATAAGAATCCTTTTTCTGATTCCTCGCCTATCTTGGAAACGGCACCATGCTGATTCCAATGATGTCTCTGGAATCGTACAACACCTTCTGGGAACGGAGTTATGGTCCCTCAAAAATTGAGCTAAGGAAACATGGTGGACGAGTTGTCCGAGGCTTGTAACTTTCGTCTTTCGCAGCCGATGTATGCGAGTTGACCTAAGTAAAGAGAGAAGTTAAAAATGAAGGGAAGAACGGGAGTCGGAGGGCGAGCAATGCGGTTTTGGAGTTTGCCTTGCGCTCAAAGTGGCAACTTCGGGCTCCTTTGGAGCTTTTCCTGGCTCGTTGTCATGCGTTCTTCCGACGTCAACGTTACAGTGTGCCCGTCCACCTCCCATTCCTACGGGAAACTCAAACACATTTTTTATCGTGAACACTGCCTTTAAGTGACCGCGTGTCCACACTGCGCAGCGCGATACATATATCCCCCTCTGACATAAACACGCATCTAAAGTTCTTGGATTTGGAAATTTTACGGCAACTCGAGACAGTAGTGCCTGTCAACTACATAATCAACAGTAATCTTTTTTTGAAAATCACTCATAATCCATGCGGTGGAAGAATAGTGAAAATTTGCGCAGAGATGGTGATAAAACGTGGATCACTTGCTCAGCTGTTTACAGTTGTATCCGCCCAGTTCTAATATTTAATAGCCTTTTACAGCAATTTCACAGCAGATTACACCACAATTTTGCATGTTATTTTGTCTTAGCAATTTCGTTTACTGGCATGAGCAACTGAAAAAAATTCTTAGGGTAAAACCTTGATAACTGCCAATCGAGAGAGTATTGACATTTCATAGGTTCAGATGACCAGGAATGACAATTCCCAAAGCGAATTCATGCATGTTCAAGGGCAACGCACACGTCGAAAACCATAATTTATTTTTTCATGTTTTTGTATAGTCTGGCCTCTTAGGGAACGAAGACGTCGACAGAATCTCTGAAAAACCTTTGTTCAGAAAGAAATACTAGTTTGAGTACACTGTAGAAATGGATAAGTCTTTGAAGTTTTTCTGCATGTTGAATTTATCCCATACTGGTTTTCCATGTTGTTTGACGCTCGCACAACACCCTATTAAAAAGTGTTAGATCATCGACCCAAAAATGATAGATGACCGACCCCACAGCAGTTTTAAGGTGGCCACAACTTTTACCGTGTGCACTTTCAGAGCCTCAAGTTTCGTTTGTGATGTCAGCTAGCCCGAATAGTTTGATTGTACACAAAAAAATTAAAGTGATTCTCAGCGCGCACGATGCCATTAATATTCCGCGTACACTAATGTGAGCAAATGCGTTGCGAAAACTTCCGCTGACTTTGATCATAGTAAATTCTCATCGCTTGACAAAATACGCGGGTGGACCATTCGAGCAGTAGGTCCGTCGATCTTACCGTTGAATACGATTGCGTACAACTTAACTCTCTACCTATCTCTGGGAGGGCCGTGCGGTATCACGCCCAGAATTGTTCAAATCCAATAAAACTCACATCCCCAATCGCACGCCACCACTGTTGCAACACGCAGTTCACGGATAATCGTACTGGGACCCAATGTTTTCAAAACTATTTTGCATGCTCTGCGTGCCGCAACAGCGCTTGCCATTGGGAAAAAGGGAGATCACAGGATCCTTTTTTTTCAAAAACCATTTTGCGCTCTGAAATTCGACAGACTCCGAGGGACTGGTGATAAGGAACGAGCATGTGTCGGCGCGGCAAGATTAGACAAACGTTTTGTGACCTGATTCAAAAAACGTCCTGCAGTATAATGAAATTGAGGTAATAAGTAGATCACAGCCTCTCACCTCTCACCCTACCTATTTAGAAAGCATTGGGCTCCTTGGTTGTGGTTGACACAGTACACCCTTCACCACAACAGGTCGGTCAGCAGCCTCTGTTGATGTTAAAGTTTTTCGATGTTTTTTATTTGTATTTCAGTTGACCTGAAGAAGGGCTTAGGCCCGAAACGTTGTCATAAAACGTTCAACTGAAGAGTTTCTGCTATACTATTAACAGAAGATCACAGCCGCGCAAAAACGGCGAAATGTACCCATCAGCAAACAGCGACTAACACCTCATGTTCTAGAGAGCTTCCGGGGCAGAATTTAGTGTCTGCCATTGCGGACACGCGCTGTGGACACGCTGCGCATCGAGATCGTAGAAACTTCATCGCCTGATCAGTGAGTTTTTCTCTGTTTTTTTTTCAGTTTATCTGTTTAAATCTCGTTAGTTTGAGTGTTCACCCCAGAAATAGCGGGAAACGTCGACATCCGGAACGGATTCTTTAACTGTTGATAAGTTTTCTTTTTGTTGTGCGCGGTTACCCACTTAGAACCAGTTTTGTATTTCATGCTATGCATTAACTCTTGGCTTCTTTAGCAACTTTTTCTTATGTCATAGGCGTTATCCAATATTTTTCACTGTTCGAGCTGGGCCTATCCACTAAAAAAATTTTACTTGGGAGTGGCTCTTTTTATTTTTTTCATTTGACTTCAGTTTAAACTGCTTTCGGAATGTTCCTCATGGTTTTTTTTTCTTGGTCGCTTTTCCCTACGCACAGATCATTTCCGCGCTTAGCTTGACTATTCTGTAGATCGGGCCATCCTGAGCAGGCAAAAAACCGATAATGCCCATTGATGAAAGAGCTTCTCAAAAAGTTATCAATCAACAAACGATACAAACACGTTTCAAGTGGGTTACAGCACAAAACAAGTATAAAACTTGTCCATTTTCGGAGACTTCTATCTGTTGCTGACGTTCCCAGCTGTTGCTGACATGAAATTCAAGCTAACGGAGCTTCCTTATTAATCATAGCATACTAAGATTGAAAACATTCTGAAGGACTGAGAAATAAGAAAACTGAAGAACAGAGAACATTCACCCCATTTGCTGAGGAAACTCGTACGAACACGTTGCGTCGCGTGTCTACGGCATGGGTCCGCAATGGCACACACTCAATTTAGCCCAGAAAGAGAGCGTAAGCGACACCGAATGGCGCAGGACACCTTGAGAAAATAGGCTTCAGAGAGAGTGCAGGAAAACTTTTTATGCAAAAGAAAATCGCGGATTGAAGCAATGTCAAAATTAGCACGAAAAATTGTTTCAAACTAGTGAGGTTTACCTGAGCTACGTACACATGCTCATGCCCCATATGTCGTAACCATTTTTTGTATGCTTTTCGAATCTGTCATGGTCTGAATCTCAGGCTCTACCATTAAAAGAAACGAAGGAAAATGTTTGGACGAGGCAGTGCACTGGTTCAGTAGCGGCTTTGGCAACAGTTTATCGCTACCTCAGGGTATACGGGAGAGATCGCCACCTGGGACACAGTTTCGGCCACTTTGGAAAGAGCCCTGAGTTTCAAAGCGATATGAAGACACTAGGCTAGAATGTAGAAAAACATGATATATTCGGAGGCCTATAGATTGCAAAATATGTGCAACAATTAGACTCTTGAGTGCAACTAGGCCAAGATCAGCCGCAACGGTTTTTACGCACAATGCATTTAAGCTTAGAACCATGCTTAGGGTCATACTTCGCGCGACGCCCGACAGCGGCAAGCATATATCGATTTTCGGTTCATACAGATGGTAAACATTTCGTCGCGTCGCTGGCGCCGAAAGTATTATTCCGGCATTACTGCGATGTGCAGCGTGCGGAATTCAGCAATATCGAAAGATTCCACAGGTTCATTCCGGTTTTGTCTGTTTGTTTCTGTTTTGTTGGTGTTTGGAAGGCGATTTTTTTTATCCCAAAACGGCATTTCTTGGCGTGGAAGAGGATGGTTACAATACAAGAGCAGTCAAGGCCTAGATTTTTGACCCCCCAAAAATTTCTAGCAACTACTCGCGTCGCATGGCGTGCAGTGCAGTCTCAAAAATGACCTCGAGAACCAAAAAAGTGAGTAAACAACAAAGTGAGACTAATCTACTTGTACATTCATTGAATGATGAGCTGGCCAAGTGCCACAGCGTACAGTTTGACTGTGATTCGGAAGCATGTCGCTCAAAGTCATGCGATTCTAAGTGAGCACAATGAGCACTTTCGTTCTCATTTAGAAGAACTCAGAATCGAATTAAAGAGAATGGGGTGAGGTACTGATGTATGAGTCAGTGAGGGATAGCTGCTACTTCAGTACAAGAAAAAATGACGTGATAAGAAGAATGACAAAGTGAGCACACTCGACGGCGTAAACTGAAATAAGACTGTGCACCAAGACGATTTCTACGGCTCCACGCCACTCAATCCCGTACTCTATCATGCACCCGTACCGGGGGTGATCGCTGATATAGCCATGATTAGGATGAAGACGTTTGAAAATTCGAAGCTGAAGACGATACCTTTGAGAAGGCTCCAGTGCCGAGAACATCGCGGAATTCGTAGCGCTCACGGATGGAGCAGCCTTCACGGCGCTTGAACAACGGCATCTGAGCAGCTCGCCAACGGACATCGATTTAGCCAGCCAGCCAACCCAGCCCGACCAGGGGAGGCAGGCCAGGCCAGCAGCTCACGCGGCTCGGCTCGGCCTCCACGTCAAGTCCGTCGCTGCAGCTTCTCGTCGCACTCGAGCTCACTAGAATCAGTTATCACTTGCGACGGATACATTCAGACGAGCGTTGACAACGGAAGGACGTCAAGCTCCAGTTGATAATAGTTGTGGAATGAGCAGAGTAACAAACTTACTCTTCAAAACGGGAAACAGCGGGAGAATAGTGAAAAGAGCAGTATTTCACTATCACCTACTTCTAGAAAAGAAGTGCTAAGTGGTGACAGGCATTCATGAATAGCGCTCCTGTTTTTGTGAGGAATAAACTGCGAGGTGTTTTATCAGATGAAACCGCATTAATTTTTTCGAAGTAGCGGCGATCCATTGATTCTATGCTTAATTGTTGTTCCACTTGAAACCTCATGAAATTCCGCCGGATGCAGGAATGCCATCTTGTGAAACACAATTGTGTCATGACGAGTTAGGTGGTTCATTAGCGAATCCAAACCTACCCTTCGACTCAACAATCATACTGTGAAAAAATGCAGAAGCTGATTTCGGTTTTGACATGGCCGCCATGGATGGGCAGAAAATGCTTCTTGCAATACTAGTTGGCGTTGTATGCTTTCTTAACTGATAATTCAACGGCCAAAATTGTAAAAGAACACGTAAAAAGAGAAAAAAAGTGGTCTACAAGGACTCACAAAAGCCTTTCGCCACGATAGGTCGAGCGATTGGAGTGGATTCGATCAGCAATGCGGCATTCGCGACATCACCGTTCAGTGCGGTTTCGACAGCGAGCTACGATTTGTCGCAGCGGCGCCATCCATTCACTCGACTAAGATTAGCAAAAGGCTCTACAAGTTGGGGCGATTTCAGAAGTCCACTCACGGGTGTCCCGTCGCGATGGGTGTAGAGCCAATCGCTAAAGATTGTTTTCAGAGGTCTTAAAATGATCACTCTAACTAAGGAAGACCTCACGATTTCCGCGACGTTTCGGAAAACGTCCTACAGGAAAATGTGAAGAACGAATAGAGTAGCAGAATTGTATGCTGCGTTTCTCCCACCGGACCATTCCGTAGGTAAAAAAAAGACGAAAACCCTCAAAAAAGCGGGGGAAGCTTCTCTGCAAAAGGCCACCATGGCTGCATTTTTTTCTACGAGCGAAAAATGACTGTTATGTGCAGCTAGCAGCCATCCTTCGGGAAATACCACAGATAAAATAATCTGGAGATTTTTTTCGATGGAAATGCCCAGAAAATTAAAAAAAAAATTCGATTGCAGTATATTCAGTAGTTTTATTTGACGGGTTAGCAGGCATGTAAGTCAACCGAGTGACGCCTCTTGAAAATGAAATATAGGGTTATAATGGCCACTGAAAAAAGAGATCCCTTACTTAGCTGATAATTGGCATTTTCCTTCACTTTGTTTGATTGCATACGAGTGTTCTGATCCGCAACAATTTTTTATAGAGCAAAGTTAATTCAAAATGAGATATCAATAACTATATAATACTTCATCAACAACCAAAAAGACTTGCAGCTGTGACTGCGTTCCATGAAGCAACCGAAGCAGAGGCGAAACGAACGGCAAGCGTCTCTGCTTCGGTTGTTTCATAGAATGTAGTCACAGCTGCTAGCCTTTTCGGATGATGATGAGGTATTATATTGTTATTTATATCTCATTCTGTCCCTTCGAATTGATACCGATCAATCTTCTACCATGAGAAGACAGATAACAGTCATTGAGCACCATGCCTAGGTAAAAACAAAAAAAAACACAAATGCCCAAAAAAATTAAAAAATTAAACGGGGTGTAAAAAAAGAGGCATATTAGATCAACGAACAAACAGAGGAAAATAAACGGTCCAGAAATTCCATTGTTGGATTCAAACCCGTGATACCCTTCATTCTCACTGTCCTGTAATCCACTTCTTTATCCTCTCGGCCATTGATGCTGATAGCGCTATGCTACTTTACGTGACACGTAACTGCGTCGCCGCTTATAATGAAAGAGCACAGACCATACCCTTCCTTTCGTAAGCAAACTTAGTTTGTTCAATTGCGTGCTTGTGCGGCGCGAGGGGAGAGACAGCGAGAAAGTGTGGGGAAGGAGGCGCAGCATATGCACGCGCACGCCCACAATCGACAGCAGTGAATTTTGCTCCTTAAACGATCATATCCTCTGTTTCCGAGTGTGATTTATTGCCGTTCATCGCGTGCGTCTGCGCGCGTACGCTGCGTTTCCTTCTCCCCACACTTTCTTGCTGTCTCTACCCTCACTCCGAACAGGCGCGCGAGGGAACAGAGTAAATCTGGCTCGGAACCAGAGGATACATATCTCCATGATTTTGCAGCTATTAAAAGTTGCAGTTTAAGGGATTTACGCAACCCTTTTTTGTGTATTATTGTAAATTACATTGAAATCCAAAACGCGAAACAAAAATAATATTAAAAGGAGATAATGCATACCGTCCATGTGTTTTCCCTTTTTTTCTCCTTTCAATTAAACTATATCATTACAGCATGTTTGTCTTTGGCTTCATTCTGTTAGTATTACTCCGTCGCTTCAAGAGCGGCTTACACGCTTGCGAAAATGGTTGAGATAGGGACCTCGACTTGGGCGCACGGCTTTAAATAGAACGCCCACGTTGTTGGAAGCGTCAAAAACGAGCAAAAATGACCGTGTTCGAGCCCTATTGTACTGGCAAACAGGGATGTGCGGCAAACGATTTTCAGCTTTCCGCTAACGGCAATCGGCAAACGACAAAAAACCTCATCCCGTAGAATGACCCGAATGTAATTCACATGTGCCGCTCTACTTTTTTTCTATACTTATGTCAACATTCTAATTTCCAATTCAAGGGAAAAGTCCCCATTCAAGGCATCAGATGAACGAAAACGAGACAAGTGGGACCTCATGGAAATCAAAGGAACCGCCGCTGTGGCTTCGCGACGAAGCCGCTTCGGCTCCTACAGGCACCAAGGAGGCACTATCGCGGAGGTAAAGCGGCAAAGTCGTGGCGGCTCCGCGATGGCTGAGCTCTGCTAAAAATAAGGACCGATTGCGAGTAACTTATATGAAATTGGTCATAATAAAGCTTGGAGGGGCCTTCGAACAAAATACACACATGCGGCGTCCTCTGTCTGATAGGTGCAGAGGGTATCCAACTTATTGCGTCGATTATCACAACAAGAAGCGGTCGCTTATTTGTCGGAACCTCCTAATCACCAGTTATTAGATTAATGCAAAAGTTTTCGGACTTTTCGCGGCTTTGGATAAAAACCATTTATTTCAAAAACAAACAAGGCTCACCCAACAAATTGATTTCCATCACATTCAAGGTCCCTTCGCCACCGATCGGGCAGTTCATGAATTTCCGAGATGGCATTAGAACAATAGTTCGACTCCAAACAGCCAGAGTTCTACGCGTCGAGAATTCATGATCTGCCCAATCAGTGGCGAAGGATCCTTGGTTGTTTGTTTTTGAAATTATGTTTTTTACTCAAAGTCGTGAAAAGTCCGGAAAGTTTTGCATCAACCTGAAATACTTCTCCAAGGCCCACCGCTCCGCTGCTGATGATAACCGAAAGTTAGAGCCCACTGGATCTGCTCCAGAGTTTGTATCTGCGGACAACTCGAAATCGGAATTCATCGTGAACGCTTCACTCACGCGTCCACACATGCTCGCTTGATTAGCAGAATACTCATAGTGGGATTGTGAACAGACTTTTATCCCTTATCTTGTTCCGAAATGGCCAGGCAATGGAGCCCCCGGATAACGGTTAAACGAACAACGGATGATCGGCTCACCCCTGCACTGCGAGAATCCCCCGCGATCGTTCACGGATAGAATCCTCGCGGTTCCTGGTAGAGGGCAAGAGGATACTAGCATGGAGCTATCGCGGATAGATCTCGAGATTTCGTCAGTCTCAAACCGAGAGGGTAGCGCTTTCGTTCGTCGATGCTCCCACGGCGCTCCATCACGGAACCGCGAGGAGTCGAGCCTGGAGCTATCACGGAACGATGGTGAGATTCTACCACCTTCGACCTGAGGGCAAATCGCGTCTATACATTGATCTATTCCGGGTGTTACATCGCGGAACCGCGATGAACCGAGCCCGGAACCATCGCGGGACGGTCGCGAGATTCCGCCGGCCTCCACTCCTAACCATTCCGCATCCATGCCGTCTCGATGTTATACCCGAACGGGTGTTGCCTATCACAGCAGCAGGAAGCTATAAGGTACATATTGTCTTTGCCGTATTCCGTGCTGCTTTACAAATCTGCACATCACGAGAACGCGGAACCGGGGGGAAACGATCACGGTACCATGGCGGATCGCGAGTGCACCACGGTACTAGCCCGGTAAACATGGTAACGATTGCGGTACCATGACGGTACGAGAACGAGAATGTCAACGGTTGGGTCAGTTGGGTAACTATCGCAGAACGGACACGGATCATGGAACTAGAGGGAGACGAGCACGGTACTATCGCGGATCGTGGGAGCACCACGGTACTAGCGCAAAAGATTCTCTCAGAGTAGTGCCTACATGTGTGCGAGCACACATGTAGGCGTTTGCTTCAATGTTTGGCAGAGTTTTTCTGGGAAAATAACAACAATTTCGGCAAACGACAGACGGGAAAAAAGTCCTTAAATGCCGGTAAACGACAAGCGGCAAATGGCAATCGTTTCACTTCCCTGCTGGCAAAACTCTGCCCACTTTCTTCGCAGCTCCCGCCCCTTGAGGGCATAGAACACCCTCAACTAATTTTTCAGTTTTTGGGCCGACGTTGGAGAGAGCCGCAAGCTGATCACTGAAATCGTTCAAGACCCCCCTATGAATAGAGTTATGGCTCCTTAAAAATGCATTTGGATAGTCTTTTATGCTTCCAGTGACGTAAGCTTTCTACTACAGTCCGCAGGAATCGTCTGGTCCTTCGTCCGTTTTTTTTCGTCAGTTTTCAATAACATCAGATCCAAAACTTCGAATTATGGAAAAAAAATTATACAATTTTTGAGCATGTAAGCTGCCTTAAAAAGCCTTTTGTCTATTCCATTCGCTTAGCTCTATTTCTCCACCCGCTTGTTTTTATATTCATTTCAGTAAGTAGCTAGTTCCATAATTGTGCAGTGAAATCTTAATCATAGACTGTCGGAAACGGAGCAAGAGAATGTTGTCCAGTGAATTGAGTTGCCGCTTGTCTGATTTATTCGTTCGACTCCATTTTAATTTTCTTTTTTAGCTGGCCATCACCGTATGACATCCCTTAAAAGGCACAGTTCAGCCACATAATTGTTTTTCAGCTTGCCCTGGAGAGAATTGAGAGCTGATCGCAACAATGTTCCTAAAATCTCACAAGACTCCGTGCGAAAGGATTGATGGGAAATGGGAAATTCTTGTGCACCAAAAATTCCCGGGCAAATTGTCACAGGACTATTCAGTCCGAAAACCTCATTCCGAGCAAATGGCTGCTTTTTTCAGAGGCGGAGCGAATGTTTGCTCTAACTATTCTCGCTTATTTGAAAAATTCAGATTTCGTCTTTATTAGCAGGATCGCCATACACTAATGCCTGGAAAAATATCAGAGCTTACCAACTAGGTTGGATTGTACCCTCGGAAAAAAGACCATATCTCACGAGTTTCCAAATATTTAAATATGGTCCGCGTTCGGCTATGAAGCTACGATGCGGCTTGGCGGGCAAAATGACAGGTGGCGAAATGGTGATGGCTGTCGATCGGGTAGTGGACGTTAAAGGCAGTGTTCACGATGAAAATCGTTTTTCTGCTTTGCGTCTACCTTGATGACGGTCCCATGCTGATTCCAATGATGTTTTTGAAATCGTACAAGACCTGCTAGGAACGGAGTTATGGTCCCTCAAAAATTGAGCTAGAGAAGCATGGTGGACGAGTTGTCCGAGGCTTGTGACTTCCGTCTTTTGCAGCCGATGTATGCGAGCTGACCTGAGTAAAGAGAGAAGTTGAGAATGAAGGGAAGAACGGGCCTATTGATCGGAAACCATCGCTCATCTCACAATCTCGAGCATTCATTTGTTTACGTCGGTGGGCGTGGAAAGTGGGTCTGGGGTGTGACGAGCTGACGGGTGTCCAACATTGGGGCCGTGGGGCTCATTTTTCTTAGTTTGTTGGACGTTAGGGTTGCGCTAGGCCCCGCAGCTGCCGATCTCCACCAAAAAATCAGACATGGTTTTTATCGTGGACAGTGCTTTTGAGTGGCGAAGCCGCAAAACGTGTGAGGAGAACGGGAGGAGTGAAGGGCTGTGATTAGCGGTCACACAGGCTACAAGCAGAAGAAGACGCAACCGTCAGAGACGTACTCAGAAAATCGAAGCAACCGATGCGTGTTGAATATTCACTCCACTCAAGTGACCACACTCATCGAAAGGCTCTATCGCAGGGGCACGTGCTACAAACAACAGCACGTGCTGCGATATTCACTATCAGGAGCAAGTGCTGCAGGGTAGTCCAGCGCAATTGTAGCGACTCAGAAAATCGCCGCATTCAATGTGTGGAATATGAATTCATGCACGTGCTCCAAACAGTAGCACGTGCTGCAAGCCTTCAGGAAAAGAGCACGAGCTGCAAATTTTAATTGCAGGAGCACGTGCTACACGGTAGTCCAGCGCTAAAATAGCAGCACACCAACAAGCAACGCGGCCGGCACACTGAAGTGTGGCTCCGCAAGCTCGCCGAGCACCATCTGGGGTGCGATTCATGAACGCACATTCGCTGGTTTGGTTTGGTTAGGGTTTGGTTCGGTTTGCAAGCCCACCCGTAACCAAACCAATTGCCCGCGCTAACCAGCGATTCACGAACGTTTTCGCCGGTTTGGTTTGCAAACCGGTTGTTGAACACGATTTTAAACAGGTAAACCGGTGTATGCTGACCAATTCAGGTCAAATAGGGTTTTATTTTTGTTCGTTGATTTCTTTTCTTTTGTTTCTTGACGGTTTTGAGGTATTCCGGAGATACTATTGCATCAGTGCGCAATTTTCCAGTCCAAATTGCCCCTACCCTATAGTGTATCAGGCGAATAATATTGATTAATATTGATTTTTCAAATAAATCAAAGTTTTGCTCGAATATGAAAATGAGTTTAATTTTTTGATGACTTTTTAATGTAATTTTTTTCTGGTTCCATTAATGACGTTAGGAGGAACGTTAACATTATTTATAAAAAGGCAAAGTTGTGTTCATTCCCAAGATTACAATCGTCATTTGTTCGATGAATATTCGGAAAATACTCAAATAACTCTAATTTGCGATCCAGAGAATACCCAGAATTCTACATTTTCGTCAGTCATGGGCACGCTCATCTTACAATTAGAGCAATTATTGGAACCAGAAACAATTAGATCCAGTGAGGTAAAAATGGAATTTATTGGGGAAATTGATTTTATTCATTTGTTATACCCTACTCTGCCCGAGCCAGTAGCATTCTAAACGAGTTTTCACTGGCTGCTTTTTTTTCAATCTACCTCAAATGAGTTCTACTTAATATCCAGTACAATCTAAAAAAAACAATCCGAAAAGAAAGCCAATGATGTACAGTGAAACGAAGTAATCGATACTCCATTTATTTATGTGAAACTCGGTAAGCTTTTCAGGAAGTCAAAACTTCGAAAAAAAATAGAACTATGGTGAGGATAATGGAATTTGAACAATGAAAAAAAAAACATGGCGTCACATTAAAAGCTTAGTGTGATTGCACGATTTGCATGGAATCGCACGTCTGGCTGGCTAACCGCACTTAACCCACCCTAACCAGCCTCTTCGAGGTGGGTTGGATTCTAGCCCACCCGTGACCCAGAGATAGCCAAACCGGAGCTTAATGAATCGCTGGTTTGCAACCAACCCGAAACAAACCCTAACCAAACCACCGGAAACGCGTTCATGAATCGCTCCCCTGGGGCCGGCAGCTGTTGGACGTGGTCTCCAGCGCCTGGCCGAGCCAAGTAGCGCAAACTCAGAGAACTGAACCGGCGACGCTGCCGACATCCGAGTCCCGCATCAAAAGGGCGTCGTATGCCTTCCTTTTTTTTTGGAAAATCGTTTTTTCATCGAGCTAAAGGTGTATCAGGCCCGCATTGGACGTTTTACTTGTTGGAGCATGTGCTCTAATTTAAAGCACAAAAGGAGCACGTGCTCCTCTAGCAGCACGTTGCCCGACTGTGTTCGAAACCGCTTTGTCTTCGAGTTGATTGCATGTTTGACACTCATTAAATGCGGCGATTGTCTGAGTAGAGAGTGGAATGTTTCTACCATGTTTAGCCGCGAATCACAGGCTTACGTTCCTCCCCTTTTTCACTGCCCTTTGTTACCTTACGACCACTGAAACTATCTGTAGAATAACTTCGAAAACATTAGCTGAGTGAGGCTCTCTAATTGGATTACATACATGGACGATAAATGAACAGTCACGACGCTATGTATGACAGCGACTGACCAAACAATTCCGCCAAATTTGCAACTATCGTAAGATCGCCTTCACATAAGAAAAAATAAACTGGTTAATCTCAGAGAATTCTCGGCCACGGTCCGGCGTGAGGTGTGATGTATAACAGAGAGGGGGTCGGACCCATCGACATCCGGTGGGATGGGGGTCGGACCTTCGGTCGACTTAGAACCAAGATAGCCTTCTATCAGGGCGGAGGGGGGGGGGTTGAGAGCCATACCGTTAGTATAAAAAATGGCGGCAAACATAGACGGCAAAATGAGATCACAATAAGAGGTCAAAATAAAACTGAAGATCATACTGGGAGAGCAAAATGAGACAGGAGATCAAAAAAAGAAAATGAATAGTGATAAACAACTGCGAAAAAAACAAATGAGACAAGATATGAAATGGAGATGTAAAAATAAGGCAGGAACACACAAGCAGAGCTTAATTCAATTCACTGGTGATAAAGCATGGAAGACACACAGATGTTCCTGAATTTCGTAATGTAAGATGCATTTTTAGGCGAATTAGGATTCACAGGTTCGATCCCGCTAAAGGTAAAAAATTTCGCAATTCTCAGAAATAATGGATAGTTGACTGCTTGAGAAGAGCATTGTTCACTGCTACATCTCTTGCAATTTACTCCACGAAATTGGCTCGTGTCCAAGATGCGATATCGCCTGAAGCATAGGATTTTTATGCACTGAGGACACATAGGTGCGGGCGCGGAACCCACATTTTGAATACGAATGTCCGCATGTGAAAACGCACCCAAAATTTCAAGGACGCAGCTTTAGGCCGAACAGCGCTACATAGGACGGGTCCATGAAAAATCGATAGCTGTGAAATAATTACAAGTATTTAATGAAATTGGAATTAGGGAGTTTCGCGTTGCTACAAGGTGCGGAAAACCTAGTCATGGGCCTAAGTGATCAATTTCATTCTTTTACCCGGTAAAAAACGGTCTTTGAAGACCCATTTTCAAGTGTGATACAATCGATTGTATCACACCTAAAAATGGGTCTTCAAAGACCGTTTTCATTCGGTTAAGAGAATGTAATCAATTATTTGGGTCCGTGACTAGGTTTTCCGCACATTGTAGCAACGCGAAACTCCCTAATTCAAATTTTGTTAAATACTTGTAATTATTTCACAGCTATCGACTTTTTCATGGACCCCGTCCTATGTAGCGCTGTTCGGCTTAGAGCTGCGTCCATGAAATTTTGGGTGCGTTTTCACATTCGGATATCCAATCACTATACGTGGTTTTCATGCCCGAAACCGCACCTATGTGCCCTCAGGGCACTAATGAATGCTCAGCCGTTGAACAAACAATTGGTGTCATTGTCGCAGGAGAGTTGTTTTTGTCTGCTTTCTTGGAAAACATTTATTTATTGCCGATTCATCAATGTAGTCTTGATCTAAAAATTTGTTTACTATAAAAAAATTAGGAAGTGAGAACCTCCCCCCCCCCCCCCGGTCGTCGCCATCACTTTTTCTCGGGGGGGGGGGGTGGGGCTGAGCAAATCATCGCTTGACTTGGGTGGGGGGTCGGACAAATGTTGGGTTGTATCACACCTCGCGCCGTAGCCTGTTCTCGGCCCAGAGCCGAGCCGAACAGGTATTGGAGCAGCCTGACAGCTCGGCACTTCAGTGCAGTCCGAGCTGCTTCAGCTTGGCTCCGAGTCTTCGGTGCGGCTCCGGTCTGAAGTCAGAATAGGACAAGAAGTATAGGGGTGTGCAAGAAAAACTTCAGTGATAAAGAAGCGTTTAAGGAAACCAGTGATAGATTGAAAGTTGTTCTGAAAGCGAATCGCCTTTTCCTGCAGATAATTTTTGTGAATACACTGAAGTCATAACCAGAAGTGCTTGGGATTGATGCGACGATAAGTGCTGAACTATATGAAAAGTCATGTTTCACGTGCTCATCGTAAATGCGAACGTGATTCTGGAAAACTTCCATTCTCCATAAAGTGTTGTATTTAAAGGCACAGGAACCCCAGAAAATTATTGTTCCGTTCTTACATATGCTGATCTTGGACAGAGTTACACGTTGATCACAGTGGTATCTCTGAATCTTCCAGGACCCCCTATGAACAGAATTATGGCTCCTTAATAATGCCTATATTTCGAGGGTGAAAATTGATGGACGAGTTGTCTCAGGCCTGTATTTCTCTTCATTCGCAATCGTTGCGCGAGAGCGAGCCAGGAAAAGGAGACAGTCTGGTAAAGTACTGAAGAACGAGGACTTGTTGGGAATTCTTCGATTTATCTAGTCGTTATCGAGTTTGAAAATTAAGTTGGGGGTGTGGCCTGTGGTGGTGAGCGAAGGAGGTCGGGCCTGTGGTGGTCGCATATATCTCGCTTATTTTGAGGAATTGAGATCTCGCACTCGGCACGTGTTATGAACCAGGTTGTTCAATAGGTTTTGTCGTTCGAAAAAACACAATTTTTTGGTTTAAAGTACACTTGATTATTCAGTATAATCTCCCTTAACATTAATACACTTGCTCCAACGATCCTCCAATCTGTGGATCCCATCCCTGAAGTGAGAATCCGGAAGGTCTGCAAAGTGCCCTTCAACAGCCATTATGACCTCTTCATTCGATAAAAAACGCTTGCTACGCATACAATTTTTGAGTTCTGGAAACAATTGGAAGTCGCTGGGGGCCCAATCAGGTGAATACGGTGGATGCTCCAACAATTCGAACTTTAATTCATGGGTTTTAGCCATTGTCAAAATCCTCTTGTGACACGGTGCATTGTCCTGATGAAAGAGGATTTTTTTCTTCTGCAAACCGAGTCTTTTTCGCGAATTTTTTCCTTCAACTGGTCCAAAAGGTTGCAAGAACATTCAGAATTAATTGTTTCACCAGCTTGCAAGTAATCCACAAACAAAATTCCTTTCGCATCTCAAAAAACCAATGCCATAACTTTCTTGGCCGATTTCCGGTCACGAACTCGTTTCGAAGCCGAACAACCAGGTTCACACCACTCTTTAGCCTCTTGTTTTGATTCAGGATCATGGCGATAGACCCAAGTCTCATCCGTAGTAATGAACCGACGCACAAAATCCACTTTATCCTTTTTAAACGCTCCAAATGTTGCTGAGAAAGTGGCATTTGAATGTGTTTTTGTTCCATTGTTAGCTAATGCGGCACCAATTGTGCACACAGATTTCTAAAACCCAAAAATTTACCTAAAATATGGCTCACACTGCCTAATGAGATGTGTAGAGCTTCTACGAAATCTCTCTCAGTCAATAGACGATCTTCCAAAACCATATCCTGTATTTTGGCTATGATTTCTGGTGTTGATGCTCTTTTTGGACGTCCTTCACGTAGATCGTCTTCAAGGCTTGTACGACCACGTTTAAATTCAGCAGTCCATCTTTCTACAGCTCTAATTGTAGGTGAACAATCATTATGCACTTTTAGCATTAGTTCGTAAATTTCTTTTGGTGCTACACCTTCCAAAAATAAGAATTTCATCACTGCACGATATTTAATATTTTCCATTGCTGCGACACGGCGACACTAAATGGCTTGTACACAAAGACTGAAATGATAGATTGAGATGAAACTTCACATTTGTTCATATGAAGAGTGTACCAACAAAACAAAATAATTTTGGGCTAGTAGCAACGCCCTCCCTTATTGGAGACAAAACTTATTGAACAAACTGGTTAAATTCCCGAAATTCGTGTTTGATTGTGTACTGTGCCTTCAAGGGTAGTGTCTTGACGATTAAAAATTTTCCATTAAAAATGTGTAGTGGAGGGGCGCACTGTAACTTTGGCGTCGAAAGAACGCTTGAAAAAAAAGAAGAACCAAAAGCAAAATGTCCGCCCTCAGACGTAAACAAATGAAAACTCGAGATCGTGAGATGAGCGATGGTTTCCGATCAGTAGTTCCGTTCTTCCCTTCAATCTTAACTTCTCTCTTTACTTAGGTCAGCTCGCATGAATCGGTTGCAAATGACGCATGCTGCAAGTCTCAGAAAACTCTTCCAACGTGCTTCCGTAGCTCAATTTTTGCGGGGATATATCTCCGTTCCCAAGAAGTTTTGTACGATTTCAAAGACATCATTGGAATCAGCGTGAAACCGTTCACAAGATAGGCAGGAGAACAGAAAAACGATTCTGTGGTTGGACTGTGCCTTTAAAAGGACCACGTAATTTACATTCTGATTGTTGCTTTCTATATCTTCTCAACAAGACCGTGAGTCAGTTTGGCGAATCCCCAGCGCGATTTCCTTCCTCTTGCGTAGCAGAAAGATTCGTTGCATCAACCGATGTCCGTCGGAGAATATTGCGAATCAGGTGGTCCATTACCTCGTTTTGACTCCCTGTGGTTCAGTAAACATTGAATTCAATGCTGACGTCAATAGAGTCCCCGAATAGACTGACTCTACTAAAAAACAGGAAATTACACATGAAAGCAATTTGAAACGACTCGTGTCAGAACGTCAAGGCTTTCATGTTCGTTTGAAAAGCTGAATTGGCTCCTTGGATTTTTTTTCGATTTTTTGGTGGACGACGAAACGGATCAGAATTAAACATCGGGATTATAAATATTTATAGAAAAGCGACAAGAGGGCGGATTAATCAATCACAAAACAGCAGTACTGGCGTGCGGTTCACCCCGGACTCTCCGAACTTCACAGTGCTCTACTATCTCGCCACTTCGGTCACTCTGCGTATGGCTACGCAGAAATATCTATTTATTTATTTATTTATTTATTTATTTATTTATTTATTTATATTTACGACGTGAGCGACGCGCTTTACAACATACGAATGCGCGGTACATCATCCTAACGGAGGAACAACTTACGTAACACAAACAAAAAGAGAACGGATGAACCTGAACATTATCGAATGCTATCACCTCATTCAAATCTCTTATCGTCATAGGCTCTGATTTTCGCACGTGGACTAATATACACTTTAACGTGTTCTATTACCAGGTATCGTACCAAATCGAGGTGTAAGAGCTTTAGTTGAAAAAGAATTGATTTAGCGGGTGTAGCTAGCTCGTTTGACAAGCGTAAACACCAGACTTCTCGCATGCGAAGCGTTTTCAATACAGAGCACGACGAATGGAGCGCAAATATCGCTTTTACAAGTTATGGTTCACTTTTTGTAGACTCTACTCACTCCACTTTCCTAATGTTCCGTTTTTGTTGGAACGTTTCTAATGCGAACCAAACCACCTTCGCTTGGAAGACCTTTGACAGATTGATGGTGAGACCATGAGGCGAATGAAGAAACTTCCACAGAGGTACGAGCGACCCCGCCACGATGGACCAACCAGCGCGTCATGTTATTTATACTCGAACGGCTCAGCCGCGCGATACGCGCATAACTTTCGGGACTGAGGAGTACTAAAGTGTTCGCTCCAGCTGTATTTACGTGCTCCTTGCTCAAGCATATTGAGCTTCTGATCGAGTAATCGAGCTGCTATTATGTGGGGGAAGGAACGTTAGAGCAAAATTTGTCGTCCCCGCGCTGATGATCCGCACTTCTTGGGCGTCTATATTCATTACTCTGGAAAATTGTTGGGTTTTGAAAATTGTGCTAAAAAATCATCTATAAACTATTCATGTAAAAATTTGATGCTGTGGAAAAACCTATGTAGTGTACTCTAAACAATTTTTTCTGATTTTTGGAAATTTCATGTTCCTGTTTTCCGATTTCTGCCCATTTTTAAAGAATTTTTTTTGTTTTCTGTCAAACTGGATTTTCTGTTTTCTGTTTCCAAAAAGAATTCCGCGAATCCCTGATCACAAACTGCGCGCGCTCTTTCAGGAAAGAAGCTACAATACCCGCGCTAAGTTTCGTAAAAACGGGGAGCATTTGCCAAACTTGGCAAAGAAGCGTCCGGTGCATGTAACTTTTTTGAACGGAGACCTTTCTGTATTCTGAAAGCGCCATCATATTCACAGCTCAAATTCATACATAATAGTGTGCGTTGTGGGCCGAAGTTCCCTTAAATCGCTTCGTTTTCGAGTAAAATTGTTTTTGCGGCCGTTTCACAAAAACGTCGCGAGCGGCAAAATGCGGCGAAACTTCAAGTAGTAATTGTACAAGTAACAGTAGAGAAATCTCTATGTTTTCTTCGTCATTTAGATGAAAGTGGGGCCAACTCGAGATCTCTGCAGATTGAATTTTCGAAATCCTTCATTAAACAGGCTCGGGAGCTTCCTGAAAAGTTGGAATTTTGTTGCGAAAGCCCCGGACCAATAAATGGAGGATTTCGGAAATTCGATTTGCACAGATCTCGAGGTAGCCCCACCTTCATCTAATTCACGAAGAAAACATAGAGATTTATTTTCTATTACTTGTACAATTACTATACGAAGTTTCGCCGCATTTTGCCGTGCGCGACGTTTTTGTGAAACGACCGCAAAAACAATTTTACCCGAAAACAAAGCGATTTTAGGGAACTTTGGCTCCCAACGCACATTATTATGTAGGAATTTGAGCTGTGAATATGATGGCGCTTTCAGAATTCAAAAAGGTCTCCGTTCAAAAAAGTTACATGCACCGGACGCTTTTTTGCCAAGTTTGGCGAATGCTCCCCGTTTTTACAAAACTTAGCGCGGGTATTGTATCTGTATGTACTTTACTTTGGTACAAATCCAATAATATTCGAATATATATTAGAATTTTCAAATGTTCGAATGTTCGAATATTCGAATCAAACGGGAAGTCAACAGATTCGTGTTTTCAAATATTTGGTTTATTCGGAGACTCAGAATTATCGCTTTTTCGGATATTCGGTTTTTTTGGACTATCAGAATATTCGTTTTTAGGATGTTCGGTTAGTTGGGAAAATCAGAATATTCGTTTTACTGAATATTCATTTTATTCGGAAATTTGGTTCATTTGGAAGATCAAAATATTCGTTCCTCTAAATATTCGGTTCATTCGGGGAATAAAAATATTCGTTTGTTCGGAAATTCGGTTCATTCGGAAAATCAAAATATTCGTTTTCTTGAATACTCAATTTATTCGGAAAACCAGATTATCCGTTTTCCGAATATTCGGTTTACTCGGAAAATAAGAATACTCGTATGGAGGCAGGTTTATTGCTGTGCAACAAGAGTACTGTTATATAAATGAACAGAAAACAACAGTTCTACATTTTCAAGGAAATGTACGTTACATAGTTCAATACCTGGAATTACTATTAGAGTACATAGAGATGGTAGTGATTAATGTAACAGGCTTATATAACATAAATACAACGGACATGCAATATCTTACATTATGATGACGATCTAATCAGTAGATACGCTGAAAAAATCATGCAAGATATATGTTAGAGAACATTTTTTTAACAAAAAAATTACATTAGTGATTGATATATGCTTTCAAACATGCAGTAACTCAGAATAACAAAGCAAATACATCATGAAACTTAGCCAAATAAAAATTACAAGTTTTCAACAGGAGGGATGTCTGACGAAGTGGAGGACACAGAAAATTCTAGAGCAGACGGTATGATATATGCTTGAAAAGCCCTGACGGATTTCCATCTACCTGTAGACATGACTCTAGCTCCATCAATACCTTGTTCAAGGGCAACTGAGGCTGCGCCTCCTCTAAAACTATATGATGTGTAACCTTTGAGATGGAGTCCTGATAGTTTAAACAAGTTTTTCAATCTATCTGATAATGTAGCGGTAGTCAGAGGACGAGGAGAAGTAGACGATTGAAAAATATACTTACTTTGCGTACAATGAAGTGACCTGATGTGATCTAGTATTACCTTGGACTCTAAGGAGCCAGAAGGAAGTGAGAATTTTACAACATGCCCTTCACGAATCTGATCTGTCATGGATTGTTTTATATTGATGGAAAATACCTCTTCATCAATAGAGTCGTCATCGCTAGTGAGCATTCTAACCTCACTTATTCTTAAAAATCCTCTGAATAGGAGAATGGGTAGTACAACTGCTGTAATTACAGATTTATGAGATACATCAGAACCTGTAGAGATTATCAAGGAGTAATCTTCAACAGAAATTTTGACTCTGTGTGAAACAGGACACTTATTCCGATTGCTGGCGTCTGACAAAATCTTTTCAACATCTTTCTCAACTCGATTTTGTTTACCCAGAAAGAAGTTGAGGGAAGCTATTATGGACGGAATCGACTTCTGCCTTGACTGACCGATGCAATGAGCTAAGTAGAGATTCCTAGATTTTTCTACTGGTGCATTAGTGAGGGAGGAGTGTTTCCACCAATACAGGAACTGGTGAAAAATTCCAGTATACGAAGAAATAGTGCCTGGTGCTCTATGGCAAATCACTGATTTTCGTAGTGCTTCTGCAATCTCCTCCTCTCCATGATCCACGGCCGTATCCAAAAGGCTTTGAACTTCCGCCCAGAAAGGTCCTTAATTTAGTTTTTTTTTTAGGTGAGGGAGGGTGGGTGTCACTCGTTGACAACAAAACCTGGAATGGTTCGAGAAGGAGGGACAAGTCATGGGATGGGCCCATGACTTGTTTCACAATCATCTTGGCACTGTGCCAAGATCCTCTAACGTCTCTAACGTAAACAGGCGTTGTCGAGACAACCAGGTTCCATAAACCTTCAGATCTCCCACAGATCGAAAAGCGTACACATTCGAAAAATTCAATAATTCGGAGATTTTGAAAATTCAATATTCGAATTATTCATTCATTCGAAAAATATCGTCGAATACCAAAAAATAGTAAGTACACTACAGCAAAGCAGGTTGAGGTCATCCATCACCAGGTTTGAGACAGCCCGTTTGAACTTGAGCTTTTGTGCGGTTGTACAGGCTATGAAACGGCCAAAGTCTCACCGTCGACTGCGTACCACGCGCTGCGCGACCGCACGCGCGTAGGAAGCAGACGAGTTTTGGCCGCCGCGCGACGAGTTTCGGCCGCCGCGCGGAGGCCGAAACGTCGCGCGGCGGCCGGAACTCGTCGCGCGGCGGCCAAAACTCGTCTGCTTCCGACGCGCGTGCGGTCGCGCAGCGCGTGGTACGCAGTCGACGGTGAGACTTTGGCCGTTTCATGGCCTGTACGTCATGCACTGTCGTAAATCCGTCCGTGGAGAGAAGTTTTCAGCTCCGAAGCCCTTTAGTCCTTTTTTATCATTCCACTGTGATGAAAGATTTATCTTTCTACCCGTTTCCCATCCCATTAATATGAGCGATTCTTCACAGCTGTCCCCGGGCGAGACCGCTAATGCGTTAAATCAAATAAAAACATGCTTAGAACCGGCCTAACCCTGAGACGATTAGCTCATCTCGGTGTGTAGAAAAGTGAAATATGTATAATTCAGAATGGACAGAAAGCGAGACTTTGCAAAAGGGCGAAGCAACCACTCGCTATTAGGGGCTAGTGGAGTTCCTAGTTTCAAGCTCCGGAAACCGTACAAAGTGCCTGTTGAGGCGAAAAATCTGTTGAGGCCAGAATCCTCCCCTGTCTAGCGTGCCGAATGTCGCATTGAAGCAGCGTCCGCCCAGAAAACCACATATGGGTTTTCCCTCTCAATCCAATGTTCGAACCAAGTGAAGGTAGTTGGCAAGGCTTCAGACCTCAGTGCTGCGCATTCATAATACTATAGCCTCTTGGAAAGTGCTCTATGGTCTGAAAAGATGTTTTCCCGGTCGATCACTTAGCGCGAGGAACATCGACAGGCTTCGAAAATCCAAAAAATCCAAAAATCTATATTCTTTATGTGGTGTGTGTTAAAAACTTCTTATTTTAAGCGAGTTTTTAGCAACAGAAATTCAAAAAATGAATAATCAACCCAAGAAGTTTAAGGGGCTAGACCATTTCGGATGTTCAATTTTCTTATGTTTGTGTATTACACGAGACACACCAAGACGTAGAAAAAAAGGAAGTTGAATGCTCCTGGATTTCCGAACGAGTTTTTATCCTAAATCGTGTGTTTTGGTTGGCCTATTTGCGATATATCACAACTTGGTAGGTCTACCTGCGCAAAATAGTCAAAAAATTGAATAGGGTTTTTTTCGCGCGTTCGCTGAATCTAACGCGCATTTTTGGGCGTTTCGTACACGACTATCAAAGTCCGAGAAAACATTCTTATGCCGAAACCCGACTTGCGAATTTCCTTATTTCTATCCTGTTATCACTACTCTCGATGCCAGCCTCCGTCATTTGTGTAGTATCGAAAAGGACGTCACCAGTAATGTGGAGCTCTTGAAATTGATTTATTTATTTACGACTATTTAAGACAGGCATGATAAAGACATCAAAAGTCAACAATAAAACACACCAAAAATCAGTTAATTGTTTTTGCAACAGTTCTTGTAGAACCAGAGTCATCTGCAATGTGAAAAAAATCAAACGTAGAGCGATGGAAAACTCAAAACTTGATAAGAATCTTTCTAGCTATTCGTTTGAAGGCAGTGTTTACGATGATTTTCGTCCCCGAGTTTTTCACTTAAAGCAGTGCGTTGGCCTCGAAGTGTTACCAAAATTACGAAGAAACGGCGAGAAAAGCATTAAAACGCCGCATTTCAGTGACATTATTCTATAACATGGGTTAGTTGTCCGGTTGGATGAACATGTTCATGGTGGTTTGCACATGTGGAATATTGGGTCAATCGGAAGTAGAAGAATATTTTATGCAAAGCAGGATTAGTTAGGGCCCTTAGGAAAGAACGGAGCAATAAAGAGAAGAGAATTGCAAAGGACGGGTTCACAGAAGATTTCATTTTCACAACAAACAATTCCTGTGATACTTAAAGGCAGTGTCCACGATAAATTTCGTCCACGGCTTCTGACCGGAAATCGAAAGCTGATGGTCTCATTGGAGCATTGGGGCCGAAAGAAAAAACAAAAACGGGTCCGAAAGAGCTCCATACGGCTCCGTAGTCCGCTCGCGCTAGCCCTTCCGCTCGCGGTCGAGTTTTGCGAGAAACAGTTTGGTCCGCTTTGACATTAGCATTGGAGCGCGAGCGCAGCTGAGTTTTAGCATTGGGGCGTATTTGCGCACCCTGTCTACTTCAGGCCCATGCCCGCGCAACTCATCCACCATTGAAATGTGGCTTCCAAGAAAAAGAGCTTCGCAGCGTTTCCCGTGATTCTTTCTTCACTGATGAAAAAGTCAGACTCTGAACCTTCGTTTTCTGGTGGAAACTAGAAAACGATGTTTATCGTGGACACTGCCTTCAAGAGGCGGGGTGATACTTAAGGATTTCTGGCACTTCTGGTGCGTTTTTCTCAATTTCTACGCCATTTTAGTTCTACCCGGGAGCCACTTAATCATTATAGCGAATAATCTCAAAATTGGAGAATATCGTGAACACTGCCTTTAAAGGGGCAAAAACTTTTGAGGGATGGAGAGATGTCACCCTTCAGAGCTAAATAAGTCGATCCAGCACGAACTGTAAATAAGTGCGCCCTAATGCCTAATTTTGGTTTGGAACACCAAATTTTAAAGGCAGTGTTCACGATACGAATCGTTCTTCTGCTTTTCCCCCTATCTTGAAGACGGTCCCATGCTGATTGCAATGATGTTTTTGGAAGCATACACGACCTTCTAGGAAGGGAGTTATGGTCCCTCAAAGATTGAGCTAGGGAAGCATGGTGGACGGGTCTTCCGAGGCCTGTAGCTTCCGTCTTTTGCAGCCGATGTATGCGAGCTGACCTGAATAAAGAGAGGAGTAGAGAATGAAGGGGAGAACGGGGCTATTGATCGGAAACCATCGCTTATCTCACAATCTCGAGCATTCTTTGTTCACGCCGGTGGGCGTGGAAAGTGGATCTGGGGTGTGACGAGCTGACGGGTGTCCAACTTTGGGGTCGTAGGGGGACAGTTCCAAGCTCATTTGTCTTAGTTTTTTCAACGTTAGGATTGCGCTAGGCCCCGCAGCTGCCGATCTCCACCAAAAAATCAGACATGGTTTTTATCGTGGGAACTGCCTTCAAGGGAAGTACCTCTAGTTTTCGAAGGAATGAGTTTGTAGATTTTTGACGGCGTATGGAGAGCTGACCAGATAGTATTTTGAACACCCAACAAGCATCAGCATATTTTCTTACAGATGACAAGGAATGGAGCCCAAAAAATTATTCCTTACTGCCGAATTCGGTACCCGAGAGCGCAGGAAGCCCGGGGGTGGGGCATTAGGCACCCAAAAAGCGTTTGCCGCCAGTACCAGTGGGAACGTTATATGGTGAGGAGCAGGGCTGGGCACCAGGGCTGTGCGTAATTACGAATTACGATTTACGATTTACGAATTACGGGCGTTTTTGGCAATTTTTTTACGATTTACGATTCACGAAATTGTGGCCTAAAATCGTAACGATTCGTAACAAATCGTAATAAACCGTGAAAATGCGCTTGAGAGCACAACTTAGGCTATTCTCGGCTCCTAGCAGCCTGACAGTTCGGCTCGTTCTCGTCTCAATCTACGAGACGGCTTCTGTTGCTGACCACGCTCCTCCCGTTCACCCGAACAGCAACAACAGTGGCCAGAGATTGAAAAATGAACCGAACTGTCAGGCGGCTCCGATTCCTGTTCGGTGCAACTCGGGGTCTAGAAACCCCCGAGATTTAAAATTTGCTGTTTAGAGCATGGTTAAGTTTGACACTTTTTTTGCAGTCCTAAAATTTTATTTACTAGTGACCCTTCGGGTCCCTAGCCCGTGGCAGCAACGTGACATGAAGGCGCATACCTCCTGGCAGTAATATAGTTAGGGTTAGTTTCCAAAGAAGAAAAAGCTTCAGACAACATTGAGTAATGAAAAGTCTGCTTAAAAATGAAATACTTAATGTAATACGAAGAAAAAGGTTAAAGGTAACAATAGGACTTAACAACAAAAGGAGGAACGTCTGTATACATAACGGCACATCAAACGATGGGCCGGCTTCTGAATCACACTCCATGTAAAATTCGTTTGGCTTCGCCAAACAGTGAGCGAGCATCGCCGGCCACCCTCCATGTAATATTCGTTTGGCTTCGCCAAACAAAGGCCATTCCATCATGGGTATGCCATGAACCCTTTCATCATGTGCAGTGTTCGTTTGGCTTCGCCAAACGAAGGGCTAACTTCGCCGGCCATCCTCCACATAGTATTCGTGCGGCTTCGCCAAACAGAAGGACCAACTTCGCCGACCCCTTCCATCATGTGCACTATTTGTTTGACCGCGAAACAGAAGGGCCGGCTTCGCCGTTCCCCTTCCATCATGTGCAGTGTTCTTTTGGCTTCGCCAAAACAGATAGCCGGCTCCGCCGACCCCTTCCATCATGTGCACTATTCGTTTGACTTCGCCAGCGAAGGGCCGGCTTCGCCGGCCTTCCATCTTGTGCAGTGTTCTTTTGGCTTCGCCAAACGAAGGGCCGGCTTCGCCGGCGCCCCAACATAGTATTCGTTTGGCTTAGCCAAACGAGCAGAACCGGCTTCGCCGGCCGTCCTCCACATAGTATTCGTTTGGTTTCGCCGAACGGTGGGCCGGCTTCGCCGGCCATCCTCCACATAGTATTCGTTTGGCTTCACCAAACGGTGGGCCGGCTTCGCCGGCCATCCTCCACATAGTATTTGTTTGGTTTCGCCAAACGGTGGGCCGGCTTCGCCGGCCATCCTCCACATAGTATTTGTTTCGCTTCGCCAAGCAAAAGACCGGCTTCGCCGACCTCCTTCCATCATGAGCAGTGTTCGTTTGGCTTTGCCGAACGCAGGGCCGGCTTCGCCGGCCATCCTCCACATAGTATTCGTTTGGTTTCGCCAAACGGTGGGCCGGCTTCGCCGGCCATCCTCCACATAGTATTCGTTTGGCTCCCCAAACGAAGGGCTGGCTTCGCCGACTTACTTCCTCATGAGCAATATTCATTTGGCTTCGCCAACCGGAAGGTCGGCTTCGCCCACCCCTTCCATCATGTGCAGTGTTCGTTTGGCTTCGCCAAAACAAAGGGGCTGGCTTCGCCGGCCATCCTCCACATAGTATTCGGTTGGCTTCGCCAAGATGGGCCAGCTTCGCCGGCCATCCCCTTCCCGTAGTATTCGTTTGGCTTCGAAACGGTGGGCCGGCTTCGCCGGCCATCCTCCACATAGTATTTGTTTCGCTTCGCCAAACGAAGGCCGGCTTCGCCGACCCTTACATCATAAGAAGTATTCGTTTGGCTTCGCCAAACGCAGGGCTAGTTCGCTGACCCCTTCCATCATGTGGAGTGTTCTTTCGGCTTCGACAAAAGCAGGGCCGGCTAATCGTATTCGTTTGGCGCCAGCGAAAATCGCCGACCACATGTAGTATTCGTTTGGCTTCGCCAAACAAAGGCCATTCCATCATGGGTATGCCATGAACCCTTCCATCATGTGCAAGGTTCGTTTGGCTTCGCCAAACGCGCAGGGCCGGCTTCGCCGGCCCTCTTCCACATAGTATTCGTTTGGCTTCGCCAAACGAAGGGCCGGCTTCGCCGACCCCCTTCCATCATGTGCAGTGTTCGTTTGACTTGGCCAAACGAAGGGCCGGCTTTACAGAACCCCTTCCGTCATGTGCAGTGTTCGCTTCGCTTCGTCAAACGAAGGGCCAGTTCCGCCGACCCCCTTCCGTCATGTGCAGTGTTCGTTCAGCTTCGACAAACGGTGGACCGGCTTCGCCGGCAATCCTCCACATAGTATCCGTTTGGCTTCGCCAAAGAAAGGCCGTCTTCGCCGACCCTCTGCAATCATGTGCAGTATTCGTTTGGCTCCGCCAAACGAAGTGCCGGCTGTACAGACCCCCTTCCATCATGTGCAGTGTTCGTTTCGCTTCGCCAACCGAAGGGTCGGCTTCGCTCACCCCCTTCCATCGTATGTGCAGTGTTCGTTTGGCTTCGCCAAACAGAAGGCTAACTTCGCCGGCCATCCTCCACATAGTATTCGTTTGGCTTCGCCAAACGATGGGCCAACTTCTCCGGCCACCCTCCACGTAGTACTCGTTTGGCTTCGAGAAACGGTGGGCCGGCTTCGCCGGCCATCCTCCACATAGTATTTGTTTCGCTTCGCCAAACGAAGGGCCGGCTTCGCCGACCCCCTTCCATCATGAGAAGTATTCGTTTGGCTTCGCCAAACGCAGGGCTGGATTCGCCGACCCCCTTCCATCATGTGCAGTGTTCTTTCGGCTTCGACAAAAGCAGGGCCGGCTTCGCCGGCCATCCTCCACATAGTATTCGTTTGGCTTCGCATGGGCTGATGATATTCCATCATGGGTATGCCATGAACCCTTCCATCATGTGCAAGGTTCGTTTGGCTTCGCCAAACGCAGGGCCGGCTTCGCCGACCCCCTTCAATCATGTGCTGTGTTCGTTTGGCTTCGACAAACGGTGGGCCGGCTTGGCCGGCCATCCTCCACATAGTATTCGTTTGGCTTCGCCAAACGAAGAGCCGGCTTGGCCGACCATCCTTCCTCCGCGTAGTATTCGTTTGGCTTCGAGAAACGGTGGGCCGGCTTCGCCGACCCCCTTCCATCATGTTCAGTGTTCGTTTGGCTTCGACGAACGGTGGACCGGCTTCGCCGGCCGACCTCCTTCCATCATGAGAAGTATTCGCTTGGCTTTGTCAAACGCAGGGCTGGATTCGCCGACCCCCTTCCATCATGTGCAGTGTTCTTTCGGCTTTGACAAAAGCAGGGCCGGCTTCGCCTGCAATCCTCCAAATAGTATTCGTTTGGCTTCGCCAAACGGAAGGACGGCTTCGCCGACCCCCTTCCATCATGTGCAGTATTCGTTTGGCCCCGCCAAACGAAGTGCCGGCTTCGCCGAACCCCTCCCTCTGCGTAGTATTAGATGGGTTGGCTTCGCCGACTCACTTCCATCATGAGCAATATTCATTTGGCTTTTCCAACCGAAAGGCTGGCTTCGCTCACCCCCTTCCATTATGTGCAGTATTCGTTTGGCCAAAAGAAAGGCCGGCTTCGCCGACCTTCCATCATGTGCAGTATTCGTTTGGCTTCACCAAATGGTGGGCCGGCTTCGCCGGCAATCCTCCACATAGTATTCGTTTGGCTTCGCCAAAAGAAGAGCCGGCTTGGCCGACCATCCTTCCTCCGCGTAGTATTCGTTTGGCTTCGCCAAACGAAGGGCTGGCTTCGCCGACCCCCTTCCATCATGTGCAGTGTTCGTTTGGCTTCTCCAAACAAAAGACCGGCTTCGCCGACCCCCTTCCATCACGTGCAGTGTTCGTTTGGCTTCGACAAACGGTGGGCCGGCTTCGCCGGCAAACCTCCACATAGTATTCGTTTGGCTTCGCCAAACGAAAAGCCGGCTTGGCCGACCATCCTTCCTCCACATAGTATTTGTTTGGTTTCGCCAAACGGTGGGCCGGCTTCGCCGACCCCCTTCCATCATGTACACTTTTCTTTTGGCCCCGCCAAACGAAATGCCGGCTGTACAGACCCCTTCCTTCATGTGCAGTGTTCGCTTGGCTTTGCCAAACAGAAGGGCCGGCTTCGCCGACCCCTTCCATCATGTGCAGTGTTCGTTTGGCTTCGACAAACGGTGGGCCCGCTTCGCCGGCAATCCTCCACATAGTATTCGTTTGGCTTCGCCAAACGAAGAGCTTCGCCAAACGATGAGCCGGCTTGGCCGACTATCCTTCCTCCGCAAAGTGTTCGTTTGGCTTCGCCAAACGAAGGGCTGGCTTCACCGACTCACTTCCTCATGAGCAATATTCATTTGGCTTCGCCAACCGAAGGTTCGTTTGGCTTCGCCAAACGAAACGCCGGGTTCGCCGATCATCTTCCATCATGTACAGTGTTCGTTTGGCTTCGACAAACGGTGGTGGTTTCGCCAAACGGTGAACCAGCTTCGCCGGCCATCCTCCACATAGTATTTGCTTGGCTTCGCCAAACGAAGGGCCGGCTTCGCCGACCCCCTCCCATCTTGTGCAGTGTTCTTTTGGCTTCGCCAAACGAAGGGCCGGCTTCGCCGACCCCCTTCCATCATGTTCAGTGTTCGTTTAGCTTCGCCAAGCGTAGGGCCGGCTTCGCCGACCCCTTTCCATCGTGTGCAGTGTTCGTTTGGCTTCGACAAACGGTGGGCCGGCTTCGCCGGCAGTCCTCCACATAATATTCGTTTGGCTTCGCCAAACGGTGGGCCGGCTTCGCCGACCACCCTCCCTCCGCGTAGTATTCGTTTGGCTTCAAATGGGCAGAGCCAGACTCGCCGACCACCCTCCCTCCGCGTAGTATTCGTTCGATTTCGCCGAACGATGTGCCTGCTTAGCCGGCAACTCCTTGTAGTACTTGTTCGGCTTCGCCGAACGATAGGCCGGCGTCGCCGACCCCCCTCCCTCTACGTAGTATTTGCTCTGCTTCGCCGAACTAAACGCCGAAAAATTAAACGAGTCAAAAATCTAAATTACATCGGTACAGCTGTAAGAAGAAAAATAATAGAGATGCCGGCGAAGATAAACAAAAACTCCCCAGGGGCGTGGATTTTGTTATAGAAATCTTATTTTTCAGATCTTTTTGAAAACATTAGGCACTGTGATCTACCTTTTTAGGCAGAGAATATTCTGAGATCAAAGACTTGTGCAAAACAAACATGTTTCACACCCTTATTTTTGCCGAAAAAAAAACCGGGGACGAATACCGCGATTCCTGGCTTTTTTAGTTTTTTTTTTCGTTCTGCGGGTGCCAACCCTTTTTCAAACCATTTGTTTCGGAAGAGAGTTGTTTGCTTTTTCGAGTCTAGCTTTCCGGCACAATTCTGATCAGTGGAAAAAGGCCAGGCTAGGATCAAGCAGCCCGTAGCGTCGCTGTGAAATTCACTGTCGCGGGGATCGTTCAAACGATGGGAGAGCTACGCAGTACTATGTAGCGATCTCCATCTTTTTGTACAAGCCCTGCAACAGCGAATTTCGCAGCGAACGCCACTCTGGAAACCCCTCTGCACCAAAAGAAGCTACTGTCTTCACTTCCTTTAATGAAGAGAATTTTAAATTACAAGTTGTTATCTCCTTTTACGTCAAGAATTTTCCAACAATTTCAGGTGTTGATATTTGTTTATCGTCTGAAAAAAGGGGAAATATCGTCCATCACTGGATGAGGGATCGCCGCGACGCTGGGCGGAAAAAATTGCGCGCCGGGAAAACGAGGGAGAGTGGCTATTGATCGCGCAATTTTTCCCGCCAACCAGCGTCGCGGCGATCCTTCATTCAGTGTGATGGACGATAGCATTTTTATGTGATTAACATTACGCCGAAGAGTCTCGAGTCTCGAGGAGTTCCAATTTACATCTATCTAAAGCGTCTCCCGAATTCTTCAATTTCAGACTGACACTTCAAATATCCTCCGACCTACATTATCAATTTAAAAATTTCACGTTCCCACCGTTGTCTCCAGGGTCAAGCAGGGTTGCGCAATTTCTTGACAGGAGGGTCGCAAAATCTTTGTACAAATTGGAGATTAGGGGATCGCAGAAATTTCGCGCCAAAAATGGAAATTCGTGGAAGTGAAAAAGACAGAAATCTTTTTCCACTACCGAAAAAATTTAATTTTTTTTTGCAAAAAAATGCCCAAAAATTAGACCTTGGGGGGATCGCTCTGATGGTCGGGAGAGGGGTCGCTCCGATTCCGGGAAATTACACAACACCTTGCTTGACCCTGGTTGTCCCGCTCGCTGTTTAAAAAAATCTTTTTTGGACAAATTCCGCGCCCTTTTTTTATTTAAAAATTTAGTACTGAAAAATTTTACAGAAGAACCTGAAAAACCAACGTGTATGGTCGAATAGGGTCTTACTACGCCTATTGAACAAAGAAATTAAGGAAGAAAGGAGAGAACAACAGAACAAAGCATGACGCAACAAACACAGAATCACAGCAGAACAAGACAACAGAAAACAACGAAACAAAACATAAAACGCAAGAACAAAATTAATCAGAACCAACAAAAACAAAACCAACGAGAAACAAATATAGCAAAAACCAGTAAACAAAATAAATTCGACAAAAAAAAGCGAAAACGAAGCAGTGGTGAAGGCGCTGAATAACGCGCCCCAATCGGCTCCTCTTCGAAGCTTCCCCACCACCATGTAGGCGCTGTGCTGAACGCTCATCTTCTGCTTCGTGGCACCCGCTAAGCACAGCGCCTGCATGGTGATGGGGCAGCTTCGTAGCCCCATAGTCATAATTATTTTTCTTGTCCATGCGATTCTTTATATATAGGATCTTTTTAATTTCAACTTTCGGTGAAGCCTTTCCCCCACTATCCCAGAGCTCAGTCAGCAGCAGTGGGGTCGATCATGGGATAGGGGCTCCCTACACACCGAGGGGAGTTTTTTCGCCGTTTGCGGCTCTAATCCCACTCGGACCACTTCGATTGCATTGAGTAGTGTGTCGTGTCGAACTGCGTGAACGGGACAACTCCCTCTTCTGTGTGTAGAGAGCTCCTCTCCCGTCGGTCATGGCGAAATATAATAGTACGGGGCTGTTCTCTACAGGCTGGCCTATGGAGCAAATAGATTGGAACTCCAAATACACTTCGTTGCATAATTTTAAGGAAATTTCGAAAACAACCTTCACCACGCGTCCGCCATCAGTGGTTCAAAAGTGACGAGTAGAAAATCTGGTATTCCGTGAATTAAAATCTGCTGAGGGATCGTCAAATTATTTTTCTCACCTGAAAACACCATTTGACGAAGAGTTTTGCGAGGTTCCCGAATTAAACATTGATAGATTTCTGTCTTCAAAGACAATCAAGCTTTGAGAGGAAAAGTAATTTTGAAGCTCGGTTCGAAACATTTCATAAAAAAAAAGACGGCTGTTAAGTCGCCTACCTTTTCGAAAAAGTTATGAAATATTTTAAAATTTTAGAATTTGGCGATTCTAAATGCGAAAGAAAAGAATAGGTCAGGTAATTGTCTGTTTTCGAAACCCGCGATTTTGAGGGAACCTTCACATTTTTGCATTTCGGAACCCTACGCAACCTTCACCACTCTTCATCGGTCATCTCCACTCCATCAACCCTATATTTATGGGGAGAAACGCTTGCAACTCTACTCAGAGTAAAGCTTCGCATATAAAGAGGGAGAATCTGTTTCTGCATCAAAATTGGTTTTGAAAATGTATATTTCATTTATAGGGGCCCCTCATGCAAGGGTCTTTCTCTTGAAGGCAGTGTTCACATTAAAAAACCTTATTCTTCTAGTTTCCGATGGTTTTGAGTGGATAAGTCCACCAAGTAGACGTTAATGGGGAGAAGTCCCCACAGAACACTCAAACACCGAAGAAGAAACTGCTGGAAAAACCTATTAAATATTCATTTACGCCTGTTGGTGTGTTTTGTGCACTGCGGACAAAACGTCAAACCAAACGCCGCAAATGGTTTTGAGATTCGAAATTCTCAGGTAAGTGACTTCTTTGTATTCTGTTTCGTGGGCCAAAAACTCTTGAAGAATAATATGGTTAAATGTCCATGTCTGGTTACTAGACTCTTTCGGCACAAAGAATATTCAAAAATTCGGTGCCAGTTCCTCTAGTGAAATGAACTTGTGACAACTGTTATATGACGTGGGCGGGGTGACCCAAAGGTCTGGCTGTTCCACGAGATTTTCACCCACTCCTTAGCCGTTTTTCGTCGTACTTCCGTTCTTACTTTTCTTAGAGGGACCCAAAGCTTACAATTCTGTCAGAAAAACGGGTAGCTTTTTTAGCCTGAACTTTTAACAGATAGCTTTAACTCTCGAACTGCAATTTTTTCTCAACTTAGTGTTTCTCTCCTTGGCTTCCATTGAAAAGTGTTTGGTAGAGCTATGATTCTTTATATTTTCGTATTCAAAAATTGGGCAGAATGTGGCACAGGTTTGGTACTTGATCAAGCCTGAAATTTAACTTTTGTCTATTTAAGTCGTTTTTATTCCAGGTACATATGTACATATGTACCCTGAGAATTTCTTCAAGTATGTACTGTTCAGAACAACCTACCTTCGATATGAAAACGCCTCATTACTGAAGTGTTGAAGTGTTTTCCTTATCGAATCAGGTTTGGCTAATGTGTGGGCTTGTTACTCATTATCAGTTACGAATTACGAATTACGATTTACGAATTACGAGGAATTTGAAAAATTACGATTTACGATTTACGAAATTACAAAATCCAGTTACGCACAGCCCTGCTGGGCACACGTCCCGGCATGGCGAATTTGAATATGCACCCCCTTAGCTCGGGAATTTTCAGGCACCCCCCTATGGGAAACCGAAGTCGGCTGTTTTCCGAGAAGTCGAGCACAACAGCCATGATCTTGACTTCCTTATCATGATAAACCAGAGTGTAAAAAAAGGACTGAATAAAGAAAATTCCGAAAATGTCAACAAAAAAGGTAGTGTAATTTTTAAACTTCTTAACAATCTTATGAAGAAAATTTTCAATAAGAAGGTAGGTTGTGACGAAAGATGAAACAATTTTTTGTTCATTACAATTGAGCAATTACAAACAACATCAGAGCTACTTTTATTGCAGTAATTAATGTTTTCTATCGAATGTTTTCATGAACTTATATGTATGAAGGATTAATCCGTGTTTGATCGTTCTGATAAAGAAATCAGAGTTACTTTGTGTTGTGGAACCACGTTGGGATTGATGAGATGCGTAGGGAGTGGAAAACCCGATTTTTACCCACGTAGAATGCGCAATCCCTTGAGCCTAGTTTTGACTGCATCGCTGCTGTTTTTCATCGCAGCGATTTCACACCCGCTGCTGCAGGGATGTAGCAGCGGCTGCGATTCTGTTCATAGTGCATAGCCTCACGCATAATTGAAGAAATTCAATCAATCAGTGAAATTAGTGGCTGGTAGTTATCAATGACACGATTCGACCCGTAAACACTGACCTTGCCATGTGAAAAGGTCAACGTTAACTACTCTGATAAACTTGGGTGGTGAATAGGCTCCCAAACATCTTTGGATAGCACCGACAGCTGCTATCCATCCCCCAAACTGGGCGGAGTCGTACCCTCCTAAGATGCCTGTCGCGAGGGCGTGGGTTGATTTTGAACAGTACTTGGGGAATCAGAGGGTGCCTATCGTGGGGGTATTGGGGAGTAAAACCAGTGCCATTCCGACCACCGCTGTGCTGTTCTCGGTTGCGGGTATCGTATTCTACCCATGCTCCTACAGTACCCTTTAACCGCTGAATGCTCTATGACTGCTTGACCACTCATCATATGGTCACGTCGTAACTAAACTTGAATTATAAGTAAAGCACCATCACTAATAAAACAGTTCAGATTCCACTTCATTTATTGTTTTATAAATACATGAACTCCGTTTTAATCGAATAATTTCATTCATATGTAGTGGCAAACACTATGAAATCAACAGCTGCGCAACATTACAGTGATTTACGGCATACGTCCTGCACAACACCATAAGAGAAACAATTTGACAACCATGATAAACAGTACTCACGATAAAAGCTCAATCGGCACAGAAAACATTACCATCGCCCATAGCTTCCACTAAGGAAGACTAATAGCATTCTCAAAAACACAAAAATTTTGAACCATCCAAAATTTTGATAAAAATTCTTTGTATATAGAATAAACAATTAGTTACCGGCATTCAGAGCATCCTACTGCATACGACGCGGTTTGCTCAAAAATCGAAACAGTTTGGAACACAAGACTTTTTAGGGCTTTTTTCGTTACAAATCGTTAGAAGGTGCCTAAAAATTAAGGTCCGGTTTTCTAAACTTCAAAAAAAGCTCCTGAATTAAAATTATGAGCTTTCAAACTTCAACATTTTTCGACTGATTCTTTCGTGTAGATCTTTAAAGACATCGTTCACAACTATCCTTCTCTGTGACTTTCTACAATGAAATGATAAGCGAGGAGGTCTTAGGATCCCAATGGCGAAAGAAGAACAAAAAAGAGCCAAGAACCAGGGGTGTGGAGAATTTTCTCTTTACTGTTTTCTGTTTTCCGCCGATTTTTGAATATTTTTTCTTTGTTTTCTGTGAAAATAGGGAAAATCTGACAGAGAACAGAAAAAACCGTGAACCTCAACTTGAGCCAAATTTACATCAGAGACTAGTGGCCGAACTCATTGACTGTGAACCCATAGGTTTAGAGAACCTTACACGCACTCTCTGCAGTTTCTTAAAGGTAGGGTTCGCCATAAAAAAACGACACCAAGCAATAACCTATTCCTAAACGATTTTTCTCAAACTTTTTACTTATTTTAACTTTTTTGATGGTTATGGGGATAGCATACCAACCGATTTCATCGAGAACCTTGCCATTAGGTAAAGTCGTCTATCTCATTCTGGTGGTTACACGAGCTGGTGCGGTGTAGTGGTAGGAGGCGCTGCTGTTCGCTCGACATGGCAGGGCTCGATCCTCGCATAGGGTCAACCAGATCTTCTATACCTAATGAGTCTCCAAGTCGGTTTTAGATTCATATAGGGAGATGAAGGATACGAGTGGGAAATCGGCTGACTCCCGCATGCCACTTATGAGCCTGAAAATCATACACGCCTCAATGAAATAGACGTCGAATGCGCTGCGTATCCTAGTATAAATTCAGAAAGCCCAGCCTTCATCTTTATCTTGTAGGGCTACCCTTACCTAGATGTTGACCGTTGATGATACGCTCAGAAGGTATGCTATACAGTAATAAGGCGAGAACTCCAATTTTATCCGACAATAACAATGATGAGCTTTTGACACTTCCTAATGTCCGCTATTCATACCCGCGCTCGCGCGGGGTTCGATTGTGAATACTTTCTACAGGCGGGAAAAACTGAGAATTCTCCAGCGCCAACCCTTTCGCTTAGGAGTAAAGCTTTGCTCTAACTGTGCCATCTCATTCCAGCGCACGAAGATACAAGATTTGAATAAGATGAAGTGCAATGAAAATGGTGATGGAGCGGTGATGCAGTTGTTGAAATTGGCATAGTTACGAGCGAACCCGTCGTGATTGAGCGAGCGGCGCGTTAGGTCATTTATACTCACACAGCAAACCCGCGCGGTACGCGCGTTCTACTAGGGCGTTGAAGAGTAGTACAGTGTTCAACACAGCATTCATCTCGAAATGGTCGTCAAAATATGTACACTACATAGTGGAGGGCAAGTCTGCTCCGACTAAATCTATGTATTCTTCTCACATATCAAGCTTCTGATCAAGTAATCGAGTGTTATTTTCTCGTGAAAAGGGAGTCAAGACGGACATTTTTAGCCATAATCTGCCCATTTCAGAAGTCTTCATTCCTTCTTCTGGCCAGCTGTTGGCTTTCGGATATTGTGCGAAAGAACTACTTTATCACGGAAAAAATGTGTAAACATTTTTTTGCGAACCTCATCATGTCCGACAATTCTATTAATTTCAGGATCACTCAGTGCAAGAAAAATATGTGACCTGTCCCTTGGACAACGGTTATTTCTATTGCACCACTTTCACTCGAAAAAAGAAGTGATTTGGTCTGTCTTTTTTAGATTTGCTATTTTTGTCAGACAAAAACTGATACGGCGCATCGTCGAGCATGGTCATAATCTGAAGAAATTATTCTCCAAAATTAAAAAAAATATATATATATATATATATATAAAATTTGACGGGACGGACGAAAAGTTTACAAATTCAACAAATATAATCGACTCCTTATATGTAGCTTACAAGCTCTAATGGCATTTCAATATCAGGAAAACCCGTTCACGTTAAAAATCTACACGACGAGAAACTTCCGGGAATAGTTCATGTTTAAGGGCTCATAATTTTTATAATCTTGGCTTTTTTGAAATTTCTTGAGAAGAGGACTCACATTTTTTGCACACGGCATCGATCCATTACGGAAAAAACCACGAAAAAAAATGTGTCCCAAACCTTCTCGATTCCTAGCCGAAGGGCCTCATATGTTTAGCGTGTTTCGCCAGTATTTGTACGTCCATCCACTTTTTTCCTCAGAGCGTGCCATAGAGCTCGGCTTCACTTTTCTAAAAAAAATAAAACTGAAAGATCAATATTTCATTGGTATAATATGTATTTTTTTCAAAAAGCGTACCTATAATATGATATTAACGAACCAGCTTGGAGGCCTATCCAAAACCATGATGCACTTGTTCATTTCCGATCCTGAATCTGGACAAATCAGATTTGAAAGGATATTCCCAGATGACGAGAAGGAGATATACGATAACGACAAAAAAGAGGGTGGGAATTATTCACACTGCCGCTAGTATGTGTGTAGGTTATGGTCAGAAGGCGCGCAGGGAGTCGTTTCTGAGTACTTCTCGTCCTTTTCCAACAACTTTCTTCAAAATCGGCCTTTTCGGATCAGTAAAGTTATTAGGAATGCAGGTGGTAAGGATTCTAGGACTCACTAGGATTTGTATGTATTCGAACACAAAAGTTAGGAATGTGACTACAGATAGTTAACCCATTCACGACCGCGTGTCCCACCGGAGGGACACGCGTTGACTGCACTTCGGATCGTGTGTCACACCGGTGGGACACTCTTTCCAAAAATCGATTTCTCCGCCGCATCAAGGAGTGTTTAAACTTACTGATGGTCAATGTATTTACCTATTCTAGACTCGACCACGAACTTCGTGGTCCGCTGGCAGCTTCACCACCACAATATATCTGACCCTTCGAATTCAGCCAGGTCGTAAACCGCAAAGATGAGTACAGATCGCATCCTATATATAAAGAATCGCATGGACAAGAAAAATAATTATGACTATGGGGCTACGAAGCTGCCCCATCACCATGCAGGCGCTGTGCTTAGCGGGTGCCACGAAGCAGAAGATGAGCGTTCAGCACAGCGCCTACATGGTGGTGGGGCAGCTTCGAAGAGGAGCCGATTGGGGCGCGTTATTCAGCGCCTTCACCACTGCTTCGTTTTCGCTTTTTTTGTCGAATTTATTTTGTTCACTGGTTTTTGCTATATTTGTTTCTCGTTGGTTTTGTTTTTGTTGGTTCTGATTAATTTTGTTCTTGCGTTTTGTGTTTTGTTTCGTTGTTTTCTGTTTTGTTTTGTTCTGCTGTGATTCTGTGTTTGTTGCGTCATGCTTTGTTCTGTTGTTCTCTCCTTTCTTCCTTAATTTTTTTGTTCAATAGGCGTAGTAAGACCCTATTCGACCATACACGTTGGTTTTTCAGGTTCTTCTGTAAAATTTTTCAGTACTAAATTTTTGAATAAAAAAAGGGCGCGGAATTTGTCCAAAAAAGATTTTTTTAAACAGCGAGCTCAATGTCCCAACCAGGGTCAAGCAAGGTGTTGTGTAATTTCCCGGAATCGGAGCGACCCCTCTCCCGACCATCAGAGCGATCCCCCCAAGGTCTAATTTTTGGGCATTTTTTTGCAAAAAAGAAAATTAAATTTTTTCGGTAGTGGAAAAAGATTTCTGTCTTTTTAACTTCCAGGAATTTTCATTTTTGGCGCGAAATTTCTGCGATCCCCCTAACCTCCAATTTGTGGCCAAAGATTTTGCGACCCTCCCGTCAAGAAATTGCGCAACCCTGCTTGACCCTGGAGACAACGGTGGGAACGTGAAATTTTTAAATTGGATAATGTAGGGGTCGGAGGATATTTGAAGTGTCAGTCTGAAATTGAAGAATTCGGGAGACGCTTTAGATAGATGTAAATTGGAACTCCTCGAGACTCGAGACTCTTCGGCGTAATGTTAATCACATAAAAATGCTATCGTCCATCACTGAATGAAGGATCGCCGCGACGCTGGTTGGCGGGAAAAATTGCGCGATCAATAGCCACTCTCCCCTCGTTTTCCCGCGCGCAGTTTTTTCCGCCAAGCAGCGTCGCGGCGATCCCTCATCCAGTGATGGACGATATTTCCCCTTTTTTTCAGACGATAAAAAAATATCAACACCTGAAATCGTTGAAAATTCTTGACGTAAAAGGAGATAACAACTTGTAATTTAAAATTCCCTTCATTAAAGGAAGTGAAGACAGTAGCTTCTTTGGTGCAAAGGGGCTTCCAGAGTGGCGTCGCTGCGAAATTCGCTGTTGCAGGGCTTGTACAAAAGATGGAGATTGCTACATAGTACTGCGTAGCTCTCCCCATCGTTTGAACGATCCCTGCGACAGTGAATTTCACAGCGACGCTACGGGCTGCTTGATCCTAGCCTGGCCTTTTTCCACTGATCAGAATTGTGCCGGAAAGCTAGACTCGAAAAAGCAAACAACTCTCTTCCGGAAACAAATGGTTTGAAAAAAAGGGTTGGCACCCGCAGAACGAAAAAAAAAACTAAAAAAGCCAGGAATCGCGGTATTCGTCCCCGGTTTTTTTTTTCGGCAAAAATAAGGGTGTGAAACATGTTTGTTTTGCCCAAGTCTTTGATCTCAGAATATTCTCTGCCTAAAAAGGTAGATCACAGTGCCTAATGTTTTCAAAAAGATCTGAAAAATAAGTTTTCTAGCAAATTCCACGCCCCTGGGGAGTTTTTGTTTATCTTCGCCGGCATCTCTATTATTTTTCTTTTCTACAGCTGTACCGATGTAATTTAGATTTTTGACTCGTTTAATTTTTCGGCGTTTTGTTCGGCGAAGCAGCGCAAATACTACGTAGAGGGAGGGGAGTCGGCGACGCCGGCCTATCGTTCGGCTAAGCCGAACGAGTACTACAAGGGGGTAGCCGGCGAAGCAAGCCCATCGTTCGGCGAAGTCGAACGAATACTACGCGGAGGGAGGGGGGTCGGCGAAACTGGCCCTTCGTTTGGCGAAGCCAAACGAATACTACGCGGAGGGAGGGTGGTCGGCGAAGCCGGCCCACCGTTTGGCGAAGCCAAATGAATACTATGTGGAGGATCGCCGGCGAAGCCGGCCCACCGTTTGTCGAAGCCAAACGATCACTGCACACGATTGAAAGGGGGTCGGCGAAGCCGGCGCCCTACGCTTAACGAAGCTAAACGAACACTGAACATGATGGAAGGGGTCGGCGAAGCCAGCCTTCGTTTGGCGAAGCCAAAGAACACTGCACAAGATGGGAGGGGGTCGGTGAAGCCGGCCCTTCGTTTGGCGAAGCCAAGCAAATACTATGTGGAGGATGGCCGGCGAAGCTGGTTCACCGTTTGGCGAAACCACCACCGTTTGTCGAAGCCAAACGAACACTGTACATGATGGAAGATGATCGGCGAACCCGGCGTTTCGTTTGGCGAAGCCAAACGAACCTTCGGTTGGCGAAGCCAAATGAATATTGCTCATGAGGAAGTGAGTCGGTGAAGCCAGCCCTTCGTTTGGCGAAGCCAAACGAACACTTTGCGGAGGAAGGATAGTCGGCCAAGCCGGCTCATCGTTTGGCGAAGCTCTTCGTTTGGCGAAGCCAAACGAATACTATGTGGAGGATTGCCGGCGAAGCCGGCCCACCGTTTGTCGAAGCCAAACGAACACTGCACATGATGGAAGGGGGTCGGCGAAGCCGGTCTTTTGTTTGGAGAAGCCAAACGAACACTGCACATGATGGAAGGGGGTCTGTACAGCCGGCACTTCGTTTGGCGGGGCCAAAAGAAAAGTGCACATGATGGAAGGGGGTCGGCGAAGCCGGCCCACCGCTTGGCGAAACCAAACAAATACCATTTGGGGGAAGGATGGTCGGCCAAGCCGGCTCTTCGTTTGGCGAAGCCAAACGAATACTATGTGGAGGATTGCCGGCGAAGCCGGCCCACCGTTTGTCGAAGCCAAACGAACACTGCACATGATGGAAGGGGGTCGGCGAAGCCGGCCCTTCGTTTGGCGAAGCCAAGCGAACACTGCACATGATGGAAGGGGGTCGGCGAAGCCGGCCCACCGTTTGGCGAAACCAAACAAATACCATGTGGGGGAAGGATAGTCGGCCAAGCCGGCTCTTCGTTTGGCGAAGCTCTTCGTTCGGTGAAGCCAAACGAATACTATGTGGAGGATTGCCGGCGAAGCCGGCCCACCGTTTGTCGAAGCCAAACGAACACTGCACATGATGGAAGGGGGTCGGCGAAGCCGGCCTTCCGTTTGGCGAAGCCAAACGAATACTGCACACAATGGAAGGGGGTGAGCGAAGCCGGCCCTTCGGTTGGAAAAGCCAAATGAATATTGCTCATGATGGAAGTGAGTCGGCGAAGCCAACCCATCTAATACTACGCAGAGGGAGGGGTTCGGCGAAGCCGGCACTTCGTTTGGCGGAGCCAAACGAATACTGCACATGATTGAAGGGGGTCGGCGAAGACGTCCTTTCTTTGGCGAAGCCAAACGAATACTATGTGGAGAATTGCCGGCGAAGCCGGCCCTGCTTTTGTCAAAGCCGAAAGAACACTGCACATGATGGAAGGGGGTCGGCGAATCCAGCCCTGCGTTTGACAAAGCCAAGCGAATACTTCTCATGATGGAAGGAGGTCGGCCGGCGAAGCCGGTCCACCGTTCGTCGAAGCCAAACGAACACTGCACATGATGGAAGGGGGTCGGCGAAGCCGGTCCTTTGTTTGGAGAAGCCAAACGAATACTATGTGGAGGATGGCCGGCGAAGCCGGCCCACCGTTTGTCGAAGCCAAACGAACACAGCACATGATGGAAGGGGGTCGGCGAAGCCGGCCCTTCGTTTGGCGAAGCCAAACGAACCTTGCACATGATGGAAGGGTTCATGGCATACCCATGATGGAATGGGCCCATCGTTTGGCGAAGCCAAACGAATACTATGTGGAGGATGGCCGGCGAAGCCGGCCCTGCTTTTGTCGAAGCTGAACGAACACTGCACACGATGGAAGGGGGTAGGCGAAGCCGGCCCTGCATTTGGCGAAGCCAAACGAATACTGCTCATGATGGAAGGGGGTCGGCGAAGCCGGTCCTTTGTTTGGAGAAGCCAAACGAATACTATGTGGAGGATGGCCGGCGAAGCCGGCCCACCGTTTGTCGAAACCAAACGAGTACTAAGTGAAGGATGGCCGGCGAAGCCGGCCCATCGTTTGGCGAATCCAAACGAATACTATGTGGAGGATGGCCGGCGATGTCAGCCCTCCGTTTGGCGGAGCCAAACAAACACTGCACATGATGGAAGGGGGTGAGCGAAGCCGACCCTTCGGTTGGCGAAGCGAAACGAACACTGCACATGATGGAAGGGGGTCTGTACAGCCGGCACTTCGTTTGGCGGAGCCAAACGAATACTTCACATGATTGAAGGGGGTCGGCGAAGACGGCCTTTTTTGGCGAAGCCAAACGAATACTATGTGGAGAATTGCCGGCGAAGCCGGCCCACCGTTTGTCGAAGCTGAACGAACACTGCACATAACGGAAGGAGGTTGGCGAAACTGGCCCCTCGTTTGACGAAGCGAAACAAACAGTGCACATGATGGAAGGGGGTCTACAAAGCCGGCCCTTCGTTTGGCCAAGCCAAACGAACACTGCACATGATGGAAGGGGGTCGGCGAAGCCGGCCCTTCGTTTGGCGAAGCCAAACGAATACTATGTGGAAGAGGGCCGGCGAAGCCGGCCCTGCGTTTGGCGAAGCCAAACGAACCTTGCACATGATGGAAGGGTTCATGGCATACCCATGATAGAATGGGCCCTTTGTTTGGCGAAGCCAAACGAATACTACATGGAGGGTGGTCGGCGATTCCCGCCCATCGTTTGGCGAAGCCAAACGAATACTATGTGGAGGATTGCCGGCGAAGCCGGCCCTGCTTTTGTCGAAGCCGAAAGAACACTCCACATGATGGAAGGGGGTCAGCGAATCCAGCCCTGCGTTTGGCGAAGCCAAACGAATACTTCTCATGATGTAAGGGGGTCGGCGAAGCCGGCCCTTCGTTTGGCGAAGCGAAACAAATACTATGTGGAGGATGGCCGGCGAAGCCGGCCCACCGTTTCTCGAAGCCAAACGAATACTACGTAGAGGATGGCCGGCGAAGCCGGCCCATCTTTTGGCGAAGCCAAACGAATACTATGTGGAGGATGGCCGGCGAAGCCGGCCTTTCGTTTGGCGAAGCCAAACGAATACTGCACAAAATGGAAGGGGGTGGGCGAAGCCGGCCCTTCGGTTGGCGAAGCCAAATGAATATTGCTCATGAGGAAGTGAGTCGGCAAAGCCAGCCCTTCGTTTGGCGAAGCCAAACGAATACTATGTGGAGGATGGCCGGCGAAGCCGGCCCACCGTTTGGCGAAACCAAACGAATACTATGTGGAGGACGGCCGGCGAAGCCGGCCCACCGTTTGTCGAAGCCAAACGAACACTGCACATGATGGAAGGGGGTCGGCGAAGCCGGCCCTTCGTTTGGCGAAGCCAAACGAATACTATGTGGAGGATGGCCGGCGAAGCCGGCCCACCGTTTGGCGAAACCAAACAAATACTATGTGGAGGATGGCCGGCGAAGCCGGCCCACCGTTTGGTGAAGCCAAACGAATACTATGTGGAGGATTGCCGGCGAAGCCGGCCCACCGTTTGTCGAAGCAAAACGAATACTATGTGGAGGACGGCCGGCGAAGCCGGCCCTTCGTTTGGCTAAGCCAAACGAATACTATGTTGGGGAAGGCCGGCGAAGCCGGCCCTTCGTTTGGCTAAGCCAAAAGAACACTGCACAAGATGGAAGGGGGCCGGCGAAGCCGGCCCTTCGTTTGGCGAAGTCAAACGAATAGTGCACATGATGGAAGGGGGTCGGCGGAGCCGGCCATTCGTTTGGCGAAGCCAAAAGAACACTGCACATGATGGAAGGGGAACGGCGAAGCCGGCCCTTCGTTTCGCGAAGTCAAACAAATAGTGCACATGATGGAAGGGGGTCGGCGAAGCCGGTCCTTCGTTTGGCGAAGCCAAACGAATACTATGTGGAGGATGGCCGGCGAAGCCAGCCCTTCGTTTGGCGAAGCCAAACGAACACTGCACATGATGAAAGGGTTCATGGCATACCCATGATGGAATGGGCCCTTTGTTTGGCGAAGCCAAACGAATACTACATGGAGGGTGGCCGGCGATGCCCGCCCATCGTTTGGCGAAGCCAAACGAATTTTACATGGAGTGTGACCTGTGAAGCCGGCCCATCGTTTGGATGTGCCGTTATGTATACAGACGTTCCTCCTTTTGTTGTTAAGTCCTATTGTTACCTTTAACCTTTTTCTTCGTATTACATTAAGTATTTCATTTTTAAGCAGACTTTTCATTACTCAATGTTGTCTGAAGCTTTTTCTTCTTTGGAAACTAACCCTAACTATATTACTGCCAGGAGGTATGCGCCTTCATGTCACGTTGCTGCCACGGGCTAGGGACCCGAAGGGTCACTAGTTTTTACAAGTAATTATTGGCGATTTTTTTCTTTTTCCCATTTCTCGAGAAACAATTCCTACTTCTAAGTGTGGTCAGATCGTATAGCACTGTTTATTATATCATAGAAATATGATTACTGATACTGCGCACCATTTCCGTGCACCATTCCCCCATCAGCATTCCCAGTCAATGTAAAAATTGAGGAGTATTTTCTACGCTTAAATGTTAAAAAGAATGCTTAAAATATTTACTACCAAAAAACTCGCGTCGAATAGACGATAGACCGCAAGAGCGAGGGAGTAGCTAACACAAAAATTAGTGCAATTCTGAAAAAAATTAAGTTTCACTGAGCATTTTCTGTCAATTGAAGAACAATTGAAGAACAGAAGAAGGTCTATCTTGGTAATCTACGATAATTAATGTTTCGAAGCGCTAGAATTCAACGAACTCACGTGATTTTGTGGATGGTCTTATCTACACAGTTGAAATTTAGGAGGCCTTTTCGCAGCAAGGAAAGATTTATGGAAGCTGAAACTTTGGCATCGTGATTTTGACGTCGACAGTCGTACGATTAACGAAAATCGATTTTTAGTGACGTGCCATCCGAGCAAAAGTGGCCCACCGGTGGGACATTGTATACGGTGACGCAATATTGCACGCGGTACGAACGTGCAGCAACCCAAGATAAGGCGTGGTTGTGAATGGGTTAAACACTAAAAAGGGCTCTGCAGTCGCATCCTATACTTGCACACTGTACAGAACACTAAAAATTTCATCAAAACTTTCATCGTTTGGACTAAATCCTAGCAATCGTTATGAATTTAGATAGCTCTCCTCACGGGGAACTTGAATTTTTTTCAAATCCAAAAAAGCCAGAAAAAGGTGATTTTAATGGATATCTTGAAAGAGATTCTGATTAAATTCTACGATCAGTATTCCATTCAATCCTGTGTTTTGGATAGTCATCGAACCACTACCATGCAAGTGGGGTGGCTGTTTTGTGAAAAAAAAACAGACCGGGTAAAATGCTTGTGGATGCCTCAGAATCAGCAGTCGTTCAATCAAAACACTAACATTCTTTTTAAATGGGAGCCATGGATAAGAAGTGAAGAGAATCAGGAAGGAAAAAGTAAGTCATAGAGTAATAAAAGGAGATGAGAACAAGAAAAAAGGCAAAAGAATAGATCACATTAAACATATGAAACGGATTGATCAATCGATGGAATTGATTCGAAAATGATGATGACGCGGCGCTTTGCTACCTTAAAGGCAGTGTTCACGATAAAAATCGTTTTTCTGTTTTCCCGCCTATCTTGAAAACGGCCCCATGCCGATTCCAATGGTGTCTCTGGAATCATACAAGACCTTCTGTGAACGCAGGTATGGTCCCTCAAAGATTGAGCTATGGAAACATGGTGGACGAGTTGTCCGAGGCTTGTAACTTCCGTCTTTTGCAGCCGATCTATGCGAGCTGACCTAAGTAAAGAGGGAAGCTGAGAATGAAGGGAAGAACGGGGCTAATTATTGAAAATCATCACTCATCTCACGATCTTGAGCATTCATTTGTTCACGTCGGTGGGCGTGTGATGCGCTATTGGGGTTTTCAATGCGCTCGAAGATGCAACTTCGGGCTCTTTTAGGGCTCTTTCTGGCTCGTTTTCATGCGTTCTTTCGACGTTAACGTTATAGAGTGTCCCTCCTCTACCCAATCCTAGTGGAATTTCGAAAACGTTTTTCATCGTGAACACTGCCTTTAAGGAAGCTTTAGGGAGTAAGGTGACACGTCGCTTTGGACAGTGGAGAAACACGTTATTACAGGTGATGTGGCACGTGACCAGTGTCACTCCCCCAGGAGTTCCCAAGGGAGTGAAATTAACTGCAATACCCCTGCCCAAAAATCAGCTGTGTTCCACCGCGCGCAAGGTATGCAACTCCCAAGAGTGGAAAGTAATGGTCCCCCACTGAAAAGTGTCAAAACAGGCCTCGCCCACCTGCTATTCACCCCTCGAGTTTATGAGAGTAGTCGAAATGTGTCATTCGGTGGCAGTCGTTCCATCGCTGCCATTTTGGCCGCGATGGAGCGACTGTCAGCGACCATTTAAAATCGCTCTTCAAGAAGCGATGCAGTAAGACATAAGATTTCGTCGCCGCGACCTAAAGATGTAGGACGTTTGCCACGAAGCGATCACAATTGGAGCGGCTTTCCATTACGCGTGATGAAAAAAGGAACAGTTGTCTCTCGCATGGCCGCAGCGACCACCAGCAGTCAAAACTAGGCTTTAGAGACTCTGCTCGCCGTGCGGTATGGTGTGTGTACGCAGCTACACAGCGCACACGGGAGTGGACGCACACACAATCGAAGATGATGAAAATCGTCAAATCTGGATGTATCCATTTTAGAAATGTAATGTAAACAAACAAAGTTGGAGCAGGGGTAAGTATTTAGCCGTGACAAGTTCAATTCAAACAAACCTAGTTGATCAAAAGTAGCATTAAACATGCGAGCAAAAAATGTTGTGGGGAAGAGGAGAATCTGGCAAACAATTTAGCTTCAACAAGATCGTTTTTAATGTGATTTAAGGGCCTGAATTCTCGTCCCGGTTTTACCCCGAAAACCGGGGCAAAACCGGGACGAGTTTTACATTTAATATCAAAGCTTTTGTTACTAAAATGTTTGCCAGATTCTCCTCTTTCTTCCAATGCTCTTAGTTCTCATGGTTAATGCTTTTTTTAACCAACAAGTTCATTCGAATGAACCTTGTCAAGTCCGAAAAACTCACCCTACTCCAATTTAGGTTATTTACAAAAAAAAAGGTTTCATTGAAAGCATCCTATTTCTGCCTTCTTCCATTTACTCCACTTTTGATTCTTTTCTCCTCCCCGTTCTGTAAGAAAACACATTTTTAATTAAAGTTGTGCGCGCGTCCACTCCAGTGTGCGCTGTGTAGATGCGGACAAACACCATATCGCACGGCGAGCCCAGTCTCTAAGGGATTGCGGCATTCAAGCTGGATAAAATTCGGGTTTTTATGTACAGGGTACTTCTCAAGTAGGAAGATACGATTATTGGCTTCTTTCTCTGGAACTTGCAGTCTTCGATTTTTACAGTCGGCTCTCTTCATAGGTCATTCTCATAGAGGAAATTCCGTTGGCTGGTTTTTATACTGACCGTGATATCTATATTTTTAGTCTGCCACTGGCGAGACCTAGCGAAGTTTTCGCTTAAGAAAACTTTCACGTGCGCTAGCATCCTGAGGCAGATTATTCTGACGAAACGGTGTTGACTGCCTTCCGTCTATCCGGAAGTTGCTGTCCGTATGGACTCTCCTGAGCAGAGCAGGCTGCCGCACATTTACAGCAGGGCTTCGGGTATGAAAGTGTGGGATTAAAAAGCAAAAGATAAGAAGCCAGCGGTAGATCGTCGGTGGCTACCGGCATCTTATTTACGACCCCTTCCGTCAGTAATGTTCGCAAGCTATTATTCTCGCTTTACCATCCCTGTCATGTTAAAAAAATCACTCGCATTCTAGATGTGGTTTCCCTTGTTGGCCAACATCATGCCTTTGTTCTCAATAAACGAAATATGTCCATGGATGTTTATGTTTTCGCAAAGCAGATTTTGATAAGCTCAGAGTTTCAACAAATATAAATTGGTTTATGGAAGTTAGTGATTCCAAATGACTGAGCGGTTGTAATGATTGACGAACGGAGATGATGCGGAAGTGGAGCTGCTGCTTGTTCCGTCAGACTGGCGAGGAAGTGTCTCCAGAGTTTCGCGTACTCCTCAAAACGCGTTGCACGCTTCTCAAGATACATGATTTCCTATCTGTTTTCTTCGCTACACAAAGGCTAAGATTTCGCATGAAAAATTAACAAAATCTCGCTGTTTCAATTCTACTTTCTTCATGACGTCCTGCACACTTCCACTGCGGCCCTGCTAACTTTCCATGACGTCCTGCGCATTCCCACCTGGGTCCTGAACACATTTCACGACGTACTGCACGCCCCTACTGGGGTGCTGCACCCATTCTGTGACGTCCTGCACATTCTTACTGGGAACCTGCGCACTTTCTATGATGTCCTGCACTCTTCCATTCGGGTCCTGCACACTCCCGCTGGGGACCTGCACACTTCCACTGGGATCCTGCACACTTGATACGACGTTCTGCACACTCCCACTGGGGTCCTGCACACTCCCACTGCGGTCCTGCACACTTTCCACGGCGTTCTGCACACTCCCACTGCGGTCCTGCACACTTTCTACGACGTTCTGCACACTCCCACTGGGCTCCTGCACACTTTATATGACGTCCTGCACACTCCCATTTGGGCCCTGCACACTTTCTATGAAGTCCTGCACACTCCCACTGGGGTCCTGCACACTCCCACTGGGGTCCTGCACACTTCCACTGGGATCCTGCACACTTGATACGACGTTCTGCTCACTCCCACTGCGGTCCTGCACACTTTCCACGACGTTCTGCACACTGCCACTGTGGTCCTGCGCGCTTTTTACGACGTCCTGCACACTCTCACCGGGGTCCTGCACACTTTTTATGACGTCCTCTACACTCCTATTTGGGTCCTGCACACTTTCTATGAAGTCCTGCACACTCCCACTGGGGTCCTGCACACTTTCTATGACGTCCTGCACACTCTCACCGGGGTACTGCACGCTTTCTACGACGTCCTGCACACTCTCACCGGGGTCCTGCACACTCTCTATGACGTCCTGCACACTCCCATTTGGGTCCTGCACACTCCCACTAAGGTCCTGCGCACTTTCTATGACGTTCTGCACACTACCATTTGGGTCCTACACACTCCCACTGGGGTCCTGCACACTTTCTATGCCGTCCTGCACACTCCCATTTGGGTCCTGCACACTCCCACTGGGGTCCTGCACACTCCTACTGGGATCCTGCACACTTTCTACGACGTTCTGCACACTCCCACTGTGGTCCTGCACACTTTCTACGACGTTCTGCACACTCCCACTGGGCTCCTGCACACTTTATATGACGTCCTGCATACTCTCATTTGGGCCCTGCTCACTCCCACTGAGGTCCTGCACACTTTCCACGGCGTTCTGCACACTCCCACTGCGGTCCTGCACACTTTCTACGACGTTCTGCACACTCCCACTGGGCTCCTGCACACTTTATATGACGTCCTGCACACTCCCATTTGGGCCCTGCACACTTTCCCACTGAAGTCCTGCACACTATCGACAACGTCCTGCACACTCCACTGGGGGTCCTGCACACTTCCTACTGGGATCCTGCACACTTGATGCGACACCTTCTGCTCACTCCCTGCGGTCCTGCACACTTTCCACGACGTTCTGCACTGCCACTGCACTGGTCCTGCGCGCTTTTACGACGTCCTGCACACTCACTAAAGGGTCCTGCACACTTTTTATGACGTCACTCTACACTCTCCTATTTGGGTCACCTGCACCTTTCTATGAAGTCCTGCACACATCCCACTGGGGTCCTGCACACTTTCTATGACGTCCTGCACACTCTCACCGGTACTGCACGCTTTCTACGACGTCCCTGCACACTCACACCGGGAGTCCTGCACCTCTCTATGACGTCCTGCACACACTTCCCATTTGGGTCCTGCACACTCCCACTAAGGTCCTGCACACTTTCTGTGACAGTTCTTTACCATTTGGGTCCTACACACTCCCACTGGGGTCCTGCACGCTTTCTAAGTCATCCTGCACACTCCCATTTGGGTCCTGCACAGTCCCACTGGGGCCCTGCACAGTCCCACTGGGGCCCTGCACACTTTCTACGACGTTCTGCACACTCCCACTGTGGTCCTGCCCCCTTTCTACGACGTTCTGCACACTCCCACTGGGCTCCTGCACACTTTATATGACGTCCTGCATACTCTCATTTGGGTCCTGCACACTGCCACTGGGGTCCTGCACACTTTCTACGACGTTCTGCACACTCCCACTGTGGTTCTGCACGCTTTTTACGACGTCCTGCACACTCTCACCGGGGTCCTGCACACTTTTTATGACGTCCTGTACACTCCTATTTGGGCCCTGCTCACTCCCACTGAGGTCCTGCACACTATCGACAACGTCCTGCACACTCCTCAAACCCCGGCGGTTCTTGACGGCGTCCCATCCACAATTACTGACTACCTGTCGCCTTGATTAGAGCTTAGCCTTTCTAGCGCTAGACGACTCATAGAAGTTTTCATGACCCAAGGTCAAAAGTGCGCCCCACGGACAAACTCGGTTGCTCCGAGGCGCGCAAGAGGTGATTCAGGCTGATTTTTTGGTAATCGATGGATGTGCCACCCACCCAAATGTTGGTGCCATTTCATCCCTGTTTCGATCGGCCATTCCGGAGATCCGCGGGAAAACACAAATACACATACGCCCATACATACATACATACATACATACAGTACATACATACATACATACATTGTGCCATCACATACTACATACATACATATAGTACATACAGTATACACATACTACATACAGTACATACATACCCTTACATACGCCACCTTTACATTTGCCAGCATACATACATACGCCTGGCATACATACATACATACATACAATACATACATGCCTTTTTATACATACATACATACGCCCTTACATACATAGTGGCATACATACATACATACATACATACATACACCGCGTACATACATACATACATACATACATACATACATACATACATACATACATACATACATACGGCATATACATACATGTGCCACATACGATACATACATACATACATAAGATACATACATACATACATAACATCGGCGTTGATCCTGAAGAGACTTTGCGTTCCTCATTAGAGGTTGGCGCAAGCTCGGTGCACCTATATTATAGCATAGGGCACCGAGTTGGCGCCAACCTGCAACAGTGAACGCAAAGTCTCTTCCGGATCCATGCCGATGTTACAAACATCGGGACATAACTGCTTTAAGCATAAGGATAATACAGCAGTTCGCAAATCTTTTTCTGAACGTGAGCGATAGCGCGTCTGAGCGATGTCTTTGTATCTTCGCTTCTCATCGGTAACCACAAGCGTAATCACTGAACGTTACACCAGAGGAACATTACACCACAACAATCCTTACTTGCTACTAGATAACAGACTAGTGTTTATTCCTTCATCGAAACAATCAAACACATAATATATGATCTTTAATTCATAGAGTTGTTAATAAGAAGCTTCGACAGCAACTATGAATTATTCTATCAAAAAGGGGTCTTCCAAGCGAAAGAGGTTTGGTTGGCGTCAGAAACGTTCCAACAAAAAGGGAACAATAGGCAAGTAGGATGAGGAGAGTCTACAAAAATTGAACAATATTTTCTGAGACTTATTTTCTTGGCCGAAACTGTTAATAGCGAAAACAAACCGTTGCGGTTATTGTTTCACACCCAGGAAGCACTCTTTCGTTCCAAATAGTCTCCGATCATGCGAGTAACGATAAAAAAATGTATAATTGTATGTGCACCTATTAAGTTATCATTAGAAGAAGAAAAATGATTTCAACTTTACCTACCACACAGACAGCTAGCTCCAGCTGCTACGGGAAGTAATGAACTCAAAGTGCAAAATGGAAATAAAGAGTATTTTCTTATAATGTCGTCAAGAATAGAAGTCCATTCTTGGAAACCATTGAACTCTTCTTCTCGTTGAAATGACACAACGGTTTTGTTTCCGCTATTAAGAAGTTTCGTAAAAGAAAATTATGATCTCCTCAAAAAATGTTGTTCAATTTTTGTAGACTCCTCCCTCATCCTACTTGCCTATATTGTTTCCTTTTTGTTGGAACGTTTCTGACATACCAAAGCTCCTTTCGCTTGGAAGACCCTTGCCTTGATAGAATTGTTCACTTTTTATTGAGTATTACAAAGTAATATCTGTGAATAATCTTCAATATTTCACAAATAGCATGGATTGATATGACAATCAGTAAGTGATTGACTTATTACGCTACGCTACAAATGACGTACGACTCTCTTTCCTCGGCATCTGGTAAGCGCTCACGTCCATCAGAAAGTAACAAACTTGTTAGTCACTTCCCCTTTCCCTTCCCTACGAAAAAGTACGTGTTTTAGCGATTTGATCTACCAACTGATAATATCACTTGATATGATAAGCAGTAATAACTGAAGCAGTTAATGTTAAACAGTAAGTAACAACTTATTAGTCACTTTGCTTGTCCCTTCCCATCAAAAAGTACAGCCTACAACGTGTTTTAGCGATTTGATCTACCAACTGATAATATCACTTGATATGATAAGCAGTAATAAGTGAAGCAGTTAATGTTAAACAATAAGTAACAAACTTGTTAGTCACTTTCCCTGTCCCTTCCCATCAAAAAGTACAGCCTACAACGTGTTTTAGCGATTTGATCTACCAACTGATAATATCACTTGATATGATAAGCAGTAATAAGTGAAGTAGTTAATGTTAAACAGTAAGTAACAAACTTGTTAGTCACTTCCCCTTTCCCTTCCCTACGAAAAAGTACGTGTTTTAGCGATTTGATCTACCAACTGATAATATCACTTGATATGATAAGCAGTAATAAGTGAAGCAGTTAATGTTAAATAGTAAGTAATAAACTTGTTAGTCACTTTCCTTGTCCCTTCCCATCGAAAAGCACAGCCTGCAACGTGTTTTAGCGATTTGATCTACAAACTGATAATATCACTTGATATGATAAGCAGTAATAACTGAAGCAGGTAATGTTAAACAGTAAGTAACAACTTATTAGTCACTTCGCTTGTCCCTTCCCATCAAAAAGTACAGCCTACAACGTGTTTTAGCGATTTGATCTACAAACTGATAATATCACTTGATATGATAAGCAGTAATAACTGAAGCAGGTAATGTTAAACAGTAAGTAACAACTTATTAGTCACTTCGCTTGTCCCTTCCCATCAAAAAGTACAGCCTACAACGTGTTTTAGCGATTTGATCTACCAACTGATAATATCACTTGATATGATAAGCAGTAATGAGTGAAGTAGTTAATGTTAAACAGTAAGTAACAAACTTGTTAGTCACTTTCCCTGTCCCTTCCCATCAAAAAGTACAGCCTACAACGTGTTTTAGCGATTTGGTCTACCAACTGATAATATCACTTGATATGATAAGCAGTAATAAGTGAAGTAGTTAATGTTAAACAGTAAGTAACAAACTTGTTAGTCACTTTGCTTGTCCCTTCCCATCAAAAGTACAGCCTACAACGTGTTTTAGCGATTTGATCTACCAACTGATAATATCACTTGATATGATAAGCAGTAATACGTGAAGTAGTTACTGGTAAACGGAAATTAACAAGCTTGTTACTCACTTTCCTAATCCCTTCCCATGCAAAAGTACAGCCTACAACGTGTTTTAGCGATTTGATCTACCAACTGATAATATCACTTGATATGATAAGCAGTAATAACTGAAGCAGGTAATGTTAAACAGTAAGTAACAACTTATTAGTCACTTCGCTTGTCCCTTCCCATCAAAAAGTACAGCCTACAACGTGTTTTAGCGATTTGATCTACCAACTGATAATATCACTTGATATGATAAGCAGTAATGAGTGAAGTAGTTAATGTTAAACAGTAAGTAACAAACTTGTTTTTCACTTTGCTTGTCCCTTCCCATCAAAAAGTACAGCCTACAACGTGTTTTAGCGATTTGATCTACCAACTGATAATATCACTTGATATGATAAGCAGTAATAAGTGAAGCAGTTAATGTTAAACAATAAGTAACAAACTTGTTAGTCACTTTCCCTGTCCCTTCCCATCAAAAAGTACAGCCTACAACGTGTTTTAGCGATTTGATCTACCAACTGATAATATTACTTGATATGATAAGCAGTAATAACTGAGGCAGTTAATGTTAAACAGTAAGTAACAACTTATTAGTCACTTTGCTTGTCCCTTCCCATCAGAAAGTACAGCCTACAACGTGTTTTAGCGATTTGATCTACCAACTGATAATATCACTTGATATGATAAGCAGTAATAAGTGAAGTAGTTAATGTTAAACAGTAAGTAACAAACTTCTTAGTCACTTTCCCTTTCACTTCCCATCAAAAAGTACAGCCTACAGCGTGTTTTAGCGATTTGATCTACCAACTGATAATATCACTTGATATGATAAGCAGTAATAACTGAAGCAGTTAATGTTAAACAGTAAGTAACAAACTTGTTAGTCACTTTCCTTGTCCCTCCCATCGAAAAGTACAGCCTACAACGTGTTTTAGCGATTTGATCTACCAACTGATAATATCACTTGATATGATAAGCAGTAATAACTGAAGCAGGTAATGTTAAACAGTAAGTAACAACTTATTAGTCACTTCGTTTGTCCCTTCCCATCAAAAAGTACAGCCTACAACGTGTTTTAGCTATTTGATCTACCAACTGATAATATCACTTGATATGATAAGCAGTAATAAGTGAAGCAGTTAATGTTAAATAGTAAGTAATAAACTTGTTAGTCACTTTCCTTGTCCCTTCCCATCGAAAAGTACAGCCTACAACGTGTTTTAGCGATTTGATCTACCAACTGATAATATCACTTGATATGATAAGCAGTAATAACTGAAGCAGGTAATGTTAAACAGTAAGTAACAACTTATTAGTCACTTTGCTTGTCCTTCCCATCAAAAAGTACACCCTACAGAGTGTTTTAGCGATTTGATTTACCAACTGATAATATCACTTGATATCATAAGCAGTAATAAGTGAAGTAGTTAATGTTAAACAGTAAGTAACAAACTTGTTAGTCACATTGCTTGTCCATTCCCATCGAAAAGTACAGCCTACAACGTGTTTTAGCGATTTGATCTACCAACTGATAATATCACTTGATATGATAAGCAGTAATAACTGAAGCAGGTAATGTTAAACAGTAAGTAACAACTTATTAGTCACTTCGCTTGTCCCTTCCCATCAAAAAGTACAGCCTACAACGTGTTTTAGCGATTTGATCTACCAACTGATAATATCACTTGATATGATAAGCAGTAATAAGTGAAGTAGTTAATGTTAAACAGTAAGTAACAAACTTGTTAGTCACTTTCCCTGTCCCTTCCCATCGAAAAGTACAGCCTACAACGTGTTTTAGCGATTTGATCTACCAACTGATAATATCACTTGATATGATAAGCAGTAATAAGTGAAGTAGTTAATGTTAAACAGTAAGTAACAAACTTGTTAGTCACTTTGCTTGTCCCTTCCCTACGAAAAAGTACGTGTTTTAGCGATTTGATCTACCAACTGATAATATCACTTGATATGATAAGCAGTAATAAGTGAAGCAGTTAATGTTAAATAGTAAGTAATAAACTTGTTAGTCACTTTCCTTGTCCCTTCCCATCGAAAAGTACAGCCTACAACGTGTTTTAGCGATTTGATCTACCAACTGATAATATCACTTGATATGATAAGCAGTAATAACTGAAGCAGGTAATGTTAAACAGTAAGTAACAACTTATTAGTCACTTCGCTTGTCCCTTCCCATCAAAAAGTACAGCCTACAACGTGTTTTAGCGATTTGATCTACCAACTGATAATATCACTTGATATGATAAGCAGTAATGAGTGAAGTAGTTAATGTTAAACAGTAAGTAACAAACTTGTTTTTCACTTTGCTTGTCCCTTCCCATCAAAAAGTACAGCCTACAACGTGTTTTAGCGATTTGATCTACCAACTGATAATATCACTTGATATGATAAGCAGTAATAAGTGAAGCAGTTAATGTTAAACAATAAGTAACAAACTTGTTAGTCACTTTCCCTGTCCCTTCCCATCAAAAAGTACAGCCTACAACGTGTTTTAGCGATTTGGTCTACCAACTGATAATATCACTTGATATGATAAGCAGTAATAAGTGAAGTAGTTAATGTTAAACAGTAAGTAACAAACTTGTTAGTCACTTTGCTTGTCCCTTCCCATCGAAAAGTACAGCCTACAACGTGTTTTAGCGATTTGATCTACCAACTGATAGTATCACTTGATATGATAAGCAGTAATAAGTGAAGCAGTTAATGTTAAACAGTAAGTAACAAACTTGTTAGTCACTTTCCTTGTCCTTCCCATCGAAAAGTACAGCCTACAACGTGTTTTAGCGATTTGATCTACCAACTGATAATATCACTTGATATGATAAGCAGTAATAACTGATGCAGTTAATGTTAAACAGTAAGTGACAACTTATTAGTCACTTTGCTTGTCACTTCGCTACGAAAAAGTACGTGTTTTAGCGAGTTGATCTACCAACTGATAATATCACTTGATATGATAAGCAGTAATAACTGAAGCAGTTAATGTTAAACAGTAAGTAACAAACTTGTTAGTCACTTTGCTTGTCCCTTCCCATCAAAAAGTACAGCCTACAACGTGTTTTAGCGATTTGATCTACCAACTGATAATATCACTTGATATGATAAGCAGTAATAAGTGAAGTAGGTAATGTTAAACAGTAAGTAACAAACTTGTTAGTCACTTTCCCTGTCCCTTCCCATCAAAAAGTACAGCCTACAACGTGTTTTAGCGATTTGATCTACCAACTGATAATATCACTTGATATGATAAGCAGTAATAACTGAAGCAGGTAATGTTAAACAGTAAGTAACAACTTATTAGTCACTTTGCTTGTCCCTTCCCATCTAAAACTACAGCCTACAACGTGTTTTAGCGATTTGATCTACCAACTGATAATATCACTTGATATGATAAGCAGTAATAAGTGAAGTAGTTAATGTTAAACAGTAAGTAACAAACTTGTTAGTCACTTTCCTTGTCCTTCCATCGAAAAGTACAGCCTACAACGTGTTTTAGCGATTTGATCTACCAACTGATAATATCACTTGATATGATAAGCAGTAATAAGTGAAGTAGTTAATGTTAAACAGTAAGTAACAAACTTGTTAGTCACTTTGCTTGTCCTTCCCATCAAAAGTACAGCCTACAACGTGTTTTAGCGATTTGATCTACCAACTGATAATATCACCTGATATGATAAGCAGTAATAAGTGAAGTAGCCAATGTTAAACAGTAAGTGACAAACTTGTTAGTCACTTTCCCATCGAAAAGTACAGCCTACAACGTGTTTTAGCGATTTGATCTACCAACTGATAATATCACTTGATATGATAAGCAGTAATAAGTGAAGTAGTTAATGTTAAACAGTAACTAACAACTTATTAGTCACTTTGCTTGTCCCTTCCCATCGAAAAGTACAGCCTACAACGTGTTTTAGCGATTTGATCTACCAACTGATAATATCACTTGATATGATAAGCAGTAATAAGTGAAGTAGTTAATGTTAAACAGCAAGTAACAAACTTGTTAGTCACTTTCCCTGTCCATTCCCATCAAAAAGTACAGCCTACAACGTGTTTTAGCGATTTGATCTACCAACTGATAATATCACTTGATATGATAAGCAGTAATAACTGAAGCAGTTAATGTTAAACAGTAACTAACAACTTATTAGTCACTTTGCTTGTCCCTTCCCATCAAAAAGTACAGCCTACAACGTGTTTTAGCGATTTGATCTACCAACTGATAATATCACTTGATATGATAAGCAGTAATAAGTGAAGCAGTTAATGTAAAACAGTAAATAACAAACTTGTTAGTCACTTTCCTTGTCCTTCCCATCCAAAAGTACAGCCTACAACGTGTTTTAGCGATTTGATCTACCAACTGATAATATCACTTGATATGATAAGCAGTAATAAGTGAAGTAGTTAATGTTAAACAGTAAGTAACAAACTTGTTAGTCACTTTCCTTGTCCTTCCCATCAAAAAGTACAGCCTACAACGTGTTTTAGCGATTTGATCTACCAACTGATAATATCACTTGATATGATAAGCAGTAATAAGTGAAGTAGTTAATGTTAAACAGTAAGTAACAAACTTGTTAGTCACTTTGCTTGTCCCTTCCCATCGAAAAGTACAGCCTAGAACGTGTTTTAGCGATTTGGTCTACCAACTGATAATATCTCTTGATATGATAAGCAGTAATAACTGAAGTAGTTAATGTTAAACAGTAAGTAACAAACTTGTTAGTCACTTTCCCTGTCCCTTCCCATCAAAAAGTACAGCCTACAACGTGTTTTAGCGATTTGGTCTACCAACTGATAATATCACTTGATATGATAAGCAGTAATAAGTGAAGTAGTTAATGTTAAACAGTAAGTAACAAACTTGTTAGTCTCTTTGCTTGTTCCTTCCCATCAAAAGTACAGCCTACAACGTGTTTTAGCGATTTGATCTACCAACTGATAATATCACTTGATATGATAAGCAGTAATAAGTGAAGCAGTTAATGTTAAACAGTAAGTAACAAACTTGTTAGTCACTTTCCTTGTCCCTTCCCATCAAAAAGTACAGCCTATAACGTGTTTTAGCGATTTGATCTACCAACTGATAATATCACTTGATATGATAAGCAGTAATAAGTGAAGTAGTTAATGTTAAACAGCAAGTAACAAACTTGTTAGTCACTTTCCCTGTCCATTCCCATCAAAAAGTACAGCCTACAACGTGTTTTAGCGATTTGATCTACCAACTGATGATATTACTTGATATGATAAGCAGTAATAACTGAGGCAGTTAATGTTAAACAGTAAGTAACAACTTATTAGTCACTTTGCTTGTCCCTTCCCTACGAAAAAGTACGTGTTTTAGCGATTTGATCTACCAACTGATAATATCACTTGATATGATAAGCAGTAATAACTGAAGCAGTTAATGTTAAACAGTAAGTAACAACTTATTAGTCACTTTGCTTGTCCATTCCCATCAAAAAGTACAGCCTACAACGTGTTTTAGCGATTTGATCTACCAACTGATAATATCACTTGATATGATAAGCAGTAATAAGTGAAGTAGTTAATGTTAAACAGTAAGTAACAAACTTGTTAGTCACTTTCCCTGTCCCTTCCCATCAAAAAGTACAGCCTACAACGTGTTTTAGCGATTTGATCTACCAACTGATAATATCACTTGATATGATAAGCAGTAATAAGTGAAGTAGTTAATGTTAAACAGTAAGTAACAAACTTCTTAGTCACTTTGCTTGTCCATTCCCATCAAAAAGTACAGCCTACAACGTGTTTTAGCGATTTGATCTACCAACTGATAATATCACTTGATATGATAAGCAGTAATAAGTGAAGCAGTTAATGTTAAATAGTAAGTAATAAACTTGTTAGTCACTTTCCTTGTCCCTTCCCATCGAAAAGTACAGCCTACAACGTGTTTTAGCGATTTAATCTACCAACTGATAATATCACTTGATATGATAAGCAGTAATAACTGAAGCAGGTAATGTTAAACAGTAAGTAACAACTTATTAGTCACTTCGCTTGTCCCTTCCCATCAAAAAGTACAGCCTACAACGTGTTTTAGCGATTTGATCTACCAACTGATAATATCACTTGATATGATAAGCAGTAATGAGTGAAGTAGTTAATGTTAAACAGTAAGTAACAAACTTGTTTTTCACTTTGCTTGTCCCTTCCCATCAAAAAGTACAGCCTACAACGTGTTTTAGCGATTTGATCTACCAACTGATAATATCACTTGATATGATAAGCAGTAACAAGTGAAGCAGTTAATGTTAAACAATAAGTAACAAACTTGTTAGTCTTTTTCCCTGTCCCTTCCCATCAAAAAGTACAGCCTACAACGTGTTTTAGCGATTTGGTCTACCAACTGATAATATCACTTGATATGATAAGCAGTAATAAGTGAAGTAGTTAATGTTAAACAGTAAGTAACAAACTTGTTAGTCACTTTGCTTGTCCCTTCCCATCAAAAGTACAGCCTACAACGTGTTTTAGCGATTTGGTCTACCAACTGATAATATCACTTGATATGATAAGCAGTAATAAGTGAAGTAGTTAATGTTAAACAGCAAGTAACAAACTTGTTAGTCACTTTCCCTGTCCCTTCCCATCAAAAAGTACAGCCTACAACGTGTTTAGCGATTTGATCTACCAACTGATAATATCACTTGATATGATAAGCAGTAATAACTGAAGCAGTTAATGTTAAACAGTAAGTAACAAACTTATTAGTCACTTTGCTTGTCCTTTCCCATCAAAAGTACAGCCTACAACGTGTTTTAGCGATTTGATCTACCAACTGATAATATCACTTGATATGATAAGCAGTAATAACTGAAGCAGTTAATGTTAAACAGTAAGTAACAAACTTATTAGTCACTTTGCTTGTCCTTCCATCAAAAGTACAGCCTACAACGTGTTTTAGCGATTTGATCTACCAACTGATAATATCACTTGATATGATAAGCAGTAATAAGTGAAGTAGTTAATGTTAAACAGTAAGTAACAAACTTGTTAGTCACTTTGCTTGTCCCTTCCCATCAAAAGTACAGCCTACAACGTGTTTTAGCGATTTGATCTACCAACTGATAATATCACTTGATATGATAAGCAGTAATAACTGAAGCAGTTAATGTTAAACAGTAAGTAACAACTTGTTAGTCACTTCGCTTGTCCTTCCCATCAAAAAGTACAGCCTACAACGTGTTTTAGCGATTTGATCTACCAACTGATAATATCACTTGATATGATAAGCAGTAATAAGTGAAGTAGTTAATGTTAAACAGTAAGTAACAAACTTGTTAGTCACTTTGCTTGTCCTTCCCATCAAAAGTACAGCCTACAACGTGTTTTAGCGATTTGATCTACCAACTGATAATATCACTTGATATGATAAGCAGTAATAAGTGAAGCAGTTAATGTTAAACAGTAAGTAACAAACTTGTTAGTCACTTTCCCTGTCCTTCCCATCAAAAGTACAGCCTACAACGTGTTTTAGCGATTTGATCTACCAACTGATAATATCACTTGATATGATAAGCAGTAATAAGTGAAGTAGTTAATGTTAAACAGTAAGTAACAAACTTGTTAGTCACTTTGCTTGTCCTTCCCATCGAAAAGTACAGCCTACAACGTGTTTTAGCGATTTGATCTACCAAATGATAATATCACTTGATATGATAAGCAGTAATAACTGAGGCAGTTAATGTTAAACAGTAAGTAACAACTTATTAGTCACTTTGCTTGTCCCTTCCCATCAGAAAGTACAGCCTACAACGTGTTTTAGCGATTTGATCTACCAACTGATAATATCACTTGATATGATAAGCAGTAATAACTGAAGTAGTTAATGTTAAACAGTAAGTAACAACTTATTAGTCATTTTGCTTGTCCTTCCCATCAAAAGTACAGCCTACAACGTGTTTTAGCGATTTGATCTACTAACTGATAATATCACTTGATATGATAAGCAGTAATAAGTGAAGTAGTTAATGTTAAACAGCAAGTAACAAACTTGTTAGTCACTTTCCCTGTCCCTTCCCATCAAAAAGTACAGCCTACAACGTGTTTTAGCGATTTGGTCTACCAACTGATAATATCACTTGATATGATAAGCAGTAATAAGTGAAGTAGTTAATGTTAAACAGTAAGTAACAACTTATTAGTCATTTTGCTTGTCCATTCCCATCAAAAAGTACAGCCTACAACGTGTTTTAGCGATTTGATCTACCAACTGATAATATCACTTGATATGATAAGCAGTAATAAGTGAAGCAGTTAATGTTAAATAGTAAGTAATAAACTTGTTAGTCACTTTCCTTGTCCCTTCCCATCGAAAAGCACAGCCTGCAACGTGTTTTAGCGATTTGATCTACAAACTGATAATATCACTTGATATGATAAGCAGTAATAACTGAAGCAGGTAATGTTAAACAGTAAGTAACAACTTATTAGTCACTTCGCTTGTCCCTTCCCATCAAAAAGTACAGCCTACAACGTGTTTTAGCGATTTGATCTACCAACTGATAATATCACTTGATATGATAAGCAGTAATGAGTGAAGTAGTTAATGTTAAACAGTAAGTAACAAACTTGTTTTTCACTTTGCTTGTCCCTTCCCATCAAAAAGTACAGCCTACAACGTGTTTTAGCGATTTGATCTACCAACTGATAATATCACTTGATATGATAAGCAGTAATAAGTGAAGTAGTTAATGTTAAACAGTAAGTAACAAACTTGTTAGTCACTTTGCTTGTCCTTCCCATCAAAAGTACAGCCTACAACGTGTTTTAGCGATTTGATCTACCAACTGATAATATCACTTGATATGATAAGCAGTAATAAGTGAAGTAGTTAATGTTAAACAGTAAGTAACAAACTTGTTAGTCACTTTGCTTGTCCCTTCCCATCAAAAAGTACAGCCTACAACGTGTTTTAGCGATTTGATCTACCAACTGATAATATCACTTGATATGATAAGCAGTAATAACTGAAGCAGTTAATGTTAAACAGTAAGTAACAACTTATTAGTCACTTTGCTTGTCCATTCCCATCAAAAAGTACAGCCTACAACAAGTTTTAGCGAATTGATCTACCAACTGATAAAATCACTTGATATGATAAGCAGTAATAACTGAAGCAGTTAATGTTAAACAGTAACTAACAACTTATTAGTCACTTTGCTTGTCCCTTCCCATCAAAAAGTACAGCCTACAACGTGTTTTAGCGATTTGATCTACCAACTGATAGTATCACTTGATATGATAAGCAGTAATAAGTGAAGTAGTTAATGTTAAACAGTAAGTAACAAACTTGTTAGTCACTTTCCCTGTCCCTTCCCATCGAAAAGTACAGCCTACAACGTGTTTTAGCGATTTGATCTACCAACTGATAGTATCACTTGATATGATAAGCAGTAATAAGTGAAGTAGTTAATGTTAAACAGTAAGTAACAAACTTCTTAGTCACTTTGCTTGTCCATTCCCATCAAAAAGTACAGCCTACAACGTGTTTTAGCGATTTGATCTACCAACTGATAATATCACTTGATATGATAAGCAGTAATAACTGAAGCAGTTAATGTTAAACAGTAAGTAACAAACTTGTTAGTCACTTTCCCTGTCCCTTCCCATCGAAAAGTACAGCCTACAACGTGTTTTAGCGATTTGATCTACCAACTGATAATATCACTTGATATGATAAGCAGTAATAAGTGAAGTAGTTAATGTTAAACAGTAAGTAACAAACTTGTTAGTCACTTTCCCTGTCCCTTCCCATCAAAAAGTACAGCCTACAACGTGTTTTAGCGATTTGATCTACCAACTGATAATATCACTTGATATGATAAGCAGTAATAACTGAAGCAGTTAATGTTAAACAGTAAGTAACAAACTTGTTAGTCACTTTCCCTGTCCATTCCCATCAAAAAGTACAGCCTACAACGTGTTTTAGCGATTTGATCTACCAACTGATAATATCACTTGATATGATAAGCAGTAATGACTGAAGCAGTTAATGTTAAACAGTAACTAACAACTTATTAGTCACTTTGCTTGTCCCTTCCCATCAAAAGTACAGCCTACAACGTGTTTTAGCGATTTGATCTACCAACTGATAATATCACTTGATATGATAAGCAGTAATAAGTGAAGTAGTTAATGTTAAACGGTAAGTAACAAACTTGTTAGTCACTTTCCTATCCTTCCCATCAAAAGTACAGCCTACAACGTGTTTTAGCGATTTGATCTACCAACTGATAATATCACTTGATATGATAAGCAGTAATAACTGAAGCAGTTAATGTTAAACAGTAAGTAACAAACTTATTAGTCACTTTGCTTGTCCCTTCCCATCAAAAAGTACAGCCTACAACGTGTTTTAGCGATTTGATCTACCAACTGATAAAATCACTTGATATGATAAGCAGTAATAACTGAAGCAGTTAATGTTAAACAGTAACTAACAACTTATTAGTCACTTTGCTTGTCCCTTCCCATCAAAAAGTACAGCCTACAACGTTTTTAGCGATTTGATCTACCAACTGATAATATCACTTGATATGATAAGCAGTAATAAGTGAAGTAGGTAATGTTAAACAGTAAGTAACAAACTTGTTAGTCACTTTCCCTGTCCCTTCCCATCAAAAAGTACAGCCTACAACGTGTTTTAGCGATTTGATCTACCAACTGATAATATCACTTGATATGATAAGCAGTAATAACTGAAGCAGTTAATGTAAAACAGTAAATAACAACTTATTAGTCACTTTGCTTGTCCCTTCCCATCAAAAAGTACAGCCTACAACGTGTTTTAGCGATTTGATCTACCAACTGATAATATTACTTGATATGATAAGCAGTAATAACTGAGGCAGTTAATGTTAAACAGTAAGTAACAAACTTGTTAGTCACTTTGCTTGTCCCTTCCCATCAGAAAGAATTACAGCCTACAACGTGTTTTAGCGATTTGATCTACCAACTGATAATATCACTTGATATGATAAGCAGTAATAACTGTGCTGAAGTAGTTAATGTAAAACGGTAAGTAACAACTTATTAGTCACTTTGCTTGTCATTCCCATCAAAAGTACAGCCTACAACGTGTTTTAGCGATTTGATCTACCAACTGATAATATCACTTGATATGATAAGCGGTAATAAGTGAAGTAGTTAATGTTAAACAGTAAGCAAACTTGTTTTATTAGTCACTTTGCTTGTCCTTCCCATCGAAAAGTACAGCCTACAACGTGTT